>CM033475.1:223900768-224178036 GCA_019447015.1 Hymenochirus boettgeri
TCCACTTTTTACAATGACCTGTAAAATTGCACAAGTCTCTCATGCTCATGTTTAAACAAACTCCTTCCAGGCATCAGTAAACTGCTCAAGAATAACATTTACTGAGGGACCAACTAAGTTAGGGAGAGTTTTCATCACAGCTCCTTACTATCATGCAAATAGAGAAGGAGAGACTTCTGGGTAATTTCCCAGCTGGTGGTTAAAAATGGAGGGGTTAACAGCTAATTAGTACTAATGTGCCCACCGGGCAAAACAGAGGGTGGAGTCTTAAGATATGAGATTCAGCATGTACTTCAAAGAATTTAGAACTTTGCAAGGTGATTACAATGGTGTGGTGTTGAATTCAGACATTATAACCAGATCATTTTATAGCAAATTAAGAAGCCTTTCACTGGAATGCTAATTGTTTTTGGGTGAAGATTTCCTTTAAGTTGACACACACTAATTTTTTCAGTAAAGTTAAAAGTCCTATTTTACTGAAAAAAATTATTACCCACCTGATAGCTAAAGTAAAACTATATTGAAACGAGAAAAATGCAAAATTCATAATCCTAGAATTTTTTTTAAAATAGAAAGTTATAAAGATGTATTCTGTTGTATTCAATTGTATCAACTGGACTTGAAATGTAGTTCTTGAAGACGTTTCGCTAGTCATCCGACTGGCTTTCTCAATTCAGAATGACTTGTACAAGAATCTGTGGCAATTATGTACCCTGGAAAAATCCCAA
Source organism: Hymenochirus boettgeri (assembly GCA_019447015.1). Taxonomy (NCBI): domain Eukaryota; kingdom Metazoa; phylum Chordata; class Amphibia; order Anura; family Pipidae; genus Hymenochirus; species Hymenochirus boettgeri. Next base: position 223,901,497 of record CM033475.1, read on the forward strand.
TTAGCATATCACAGCCAGGTGTTAGGGTGTGATTAGATAGTGGCTAAGAGGTGTTATAGGAACGCCCAGAGTAAGGTGTTAAAACAGCATTGTACATGGCAGACAGTTGGTGTCGAACCCCTCCACCTCTATTTAGGCTTGGTTAGCCTAAATAGAGGGGGGGGGTCGACACCAGATTCTTGTACAAATCATTCTGAATTGAGAAAGCCAGTCGGATGACTAGCGAAATGTCTTCAAGAACGACATTTCAAGTCCAGTTGACTAATTGAATACAAAGTATACCATGACCTGGATGAATGAATATTACAGATATACCATGACCTGGATGGATGAGAACCTTCACAAGCTTTAAAAGATGTACATTCTGGTTATAAAGATGTGTTATAAAATTGTAAATTGTTTAAAAAAAGTCAAGCAAAATATCCCCAGCTGCTGCAAAGCCTGTGTTAAAGTAATGCTAATCTTTGGTTCATCGCTGCAAACAGGTTAGAATAAATATATAATGGGAATAGCGATATCCGATTTCTTTCCTCTTATTGTATTAAAACGGCGACTCTTTCATAAGAATGTATAACAGTTACCAGGGGAGCAACTGCAGAAGGCCCCATCTTATTATTCCTATGACAGATGCAGCTCCTCCCAGAAAACCACTGTGGATGAAGTATGGATAGGGGCCCCATCATTGTCTTGCTGTGGGGCCCAGTGGTTCCTAGTATATACAGTATACTGAATGTACATCCATTGGTTTTATTTGGGAAATGGATGTTTGTGTTTTATGTATCTTGTTTATCTTTTTTTTCTTTTTACATTTATCCTCGTAAATGTTTACCTGATGCATGTTCATTTCCTATAGGTTCTTTTCTGAGGTTTGCGGACAAGACATTACAACCAAGCACATGCTGCCTACAGTGGTGCGAATGGCTGGTGACGCTGTAGCAAATGTGAGATTTAATGTGGCAAAGTCTCTGCAGAAATAGGGCCACTTTGGACAACAGGTACTTTCCATTCAGTCCTCCACCTAATAGGTGAAATTAAACCCAGCTTAAAGGGAAACTAAACGGATACTAGTACTGTAACAATCTTGGGGGGGGATTGAAGTTTAGATTTTTATTCTGGGGATGGACATGCCCTTTAAAAGGACACTAAACTGATAAAATCATGTACTTGCATCTGTATTATTCACAGGGAGGTGAAATTGCTTATTCCACTTCTCTGTGCATTGTTCTCCCCAGATTTTTTTTTCCAGCTGGTTGGCATAAAAAAAAGTAGCCGGATGGGGCAGGACAGGGAAATTTGTGACCCGCATACAAAGCACATAGGTTTGCCATGCCACTCTCTCGTGGACTGGCAATCTTGCAATAGTTAGTTAACCGTCCTTCTTTAGTGAATCACAATAATGTTCTCTCCAGAATTTTTTTCAGCAGGGTGGCATGAAAAAGAGTACAGATGCACAGTACATGGTTTTATCAGTTTAGTGTCCCTTTTAAAGGGCATGTCCACCCCCAGAATAAAAATCTATACTTACAGTAACATTGCAGCTACTTTATCAGAGTGGTAACACTAACACTTTTTATTGCAACTGTATATATTGTGGCTCCAAGATTTGTTAATGTTGAATGAGCAACAGTACACAGGAGATTTATTTTTTTAGACGTTTCTGTGTGAAAGTGTGAGGTGTTTTTGTGGATGGGCGTGACTGATATCGATTGTATGTTCATCCTGATCCAATGAGCCGACCATTTGATATGCCGGTAAATCACAACATGGTCGGGAAGAACAATGTTCATGGTACCCACGTGATAACCATGGTTTGTATATTAGCCCAGTGTATTACTTGGCGGATCTTTTTGTCACATGAAGTGGTGAATTATTTGCATCTATAAGTCATTCATGCAAAGTCAGACATTTGGAATTGATGACTTCTGGGAAATTCTGATCAGGTGCACGTTTTTAGGTTCCCAATTATGGTCATTGGTTACTGACCTTCTCGTTAAATGACTAGTGGGAACCAGGATCTTCTAATAATTATCATGAGGAAAATGCACCAGAAATGTTTCATAAGCCATTTATCTTTTGGATTTGTTGTATTTGTTTTGTCTGTGCAGTGTGTCACTTGAATTCACGTTGCAACCCCATATGCCAAGGCGCATCAGAACATCAACAATCAGATTACGTGTGTTATGCAGCATTCATGAAATTCTGGCATTTTAAACACTTGTTTGCCGTTTTCCAGCACTTTGCAGAATGAAGTCAAACCAGTACTTGAAAAGTTGAGCAAGATCAGGATGTAGACTGGAAGTATTTTGCACAGGAAGCGCTAACAGGTACAATGTATAAACTAGACTCAACTTTGCGTTACAACATTTATTTGTAGATTAAACTTATTCAATTTCCTTCGCTCAGTTCTAGCTTTGGCATGAGGACATCCAGTGATGGAAGCCCGCACTGAACTCTCCATTATCACCAGAGCAACGTTTCCTGCACGACACCCGCTCGTGTTTGTTTTCATGGCTAGGCCGAATCCCACCTTCGGATACACTCTATTAAATGGTGTGTTTGTTTCTTCTCTCATCTCACAGCCTCCTGGATAATTCCGTATCCCCTACTTCATTGTCGAACATTATTACTAATAAAATGTTAATGGCTGTGGCTTTTTTATTACAACCATGCTATTTTTTTATGTCCCAGGGACATGGGGGAAGGGTTGATATGTTTAAAGCATTGCTGTGTTTGTGCCATACAGTATAACATGGCTGGCAGCTCAAATTTTTTTTCTGTGGAAAGAATGTTGGATATTTACAATTTTTTTCCGTATTATGTCCTTAAGCACTCAAGGTAATGTAAGTAAAACGGATTGCCTCTTGCTGTATACTTCACATTTTAAAATGTTTCCTTCCCCAATAAACAAAAAACATATCTCCAGACAGTATGTCATGTAGAATTGTGTTCAAAAGACTTAATATGATTTCTCTTTACACACAAATACTATTACCAAGAGACTTTGCAGGAAACTCTTAAGGTTTGCACACACGTGCGATCGTGGGTGCAGGCCGCGGACACATGTAGTGTACGAATGGCCATTTCGGGCGATAATCGTGCCGTGTATGGGCACTTTATCGGCCGTTCGTTGGGGATTGTTGCCTGACCGGCCGGGCGGATCTCCGAACAAGTGGCTGTTTCGGACGATAAAGTGGCCACACACGGCATGATTATCAGCTGAAACAGCCGTTCATACACATGTGCTTTGCGGGTTACCCGCGAATGCACATGTGTACGAACCTTTAGGCCCAGTAATCCGCAGAGAATTCTGTATGTTGCAGTTTAATTTGCAATAGAATAAATAATAATTTATCTAATTCTGTAAAACTAAACTTTTTATCCCAGGAACACTTTTCCACTTTTATACAAATTGTGTTCATGGAATGTTAAGAGGTTTCAGAGGACATTTTTAAAGACTCAGATTTAAGCTAGTCTCAGCCTTCTGCTTTCTTAAAAGGGAGTATTCAGTCCTACCTCCATGGGAAATATTAAGTCTATTTTAAAAACAAAAACTCTTAAGGCTGAGGCCTACATTAAGTTTCCTAAAATGATCCTAAATCACAACACATGCAATCACACCACACTGCTGGGATGTATGTCCTACAGAGTGGGTTACTTTTGTATATGATATTTAACAGATCCCGCCACACCTACAGTTTAACAGATCCGCCCACACCCTACAGGTTAACAGATCCGCCCCACACCCTACAGTTAACAGATCCCGCACACCCTACGTTAACAGATCCCATCCCACACCCCTAGTTTAACAAATCCCACCCACACCCTACAGTTTGACAGATCCCATCCACACCCTACAGTTTAACAGATCCCATCCCACACCCTATGGTTTGACAGATCCCCACATGGGGTTTCATCTCTGCTAAATGGACATGGATGTATTATCCAGAAATGTTTATTGTTCAGACTGAAATTCTTCAGACAATAGTTTACCAGAGGTGTGAATAATTGCTGTAACATAGGAATCAGGAAGGGGCTGGTTTTATCAGAGTTGGCTAGAGGGAGGTGTGAAAGGACTACAGCATAAATTACAGAACTAAATAGAAAAAAAAATATGTGTGACAATTCCACATACCCACAGAGCTCTATAATAAAAACCTCAAATTCAAGACCATCTTAAATTGTATAAAGGTGATGTTAGTGGTGATGTTCTTTTTAAACTCCTAATGACCGTTAAGGTTGGTTAAGTCTTCATTGAACTGTATTGGTAATTTGATTTAAGGTCGGGTATTTAGGACTACAGTGTAAATAAGGATGAATAAAATACAAAATGAGGAAACGCAATACTGACATTGTTTCAAGCGTCTGTTATGTGCTATGCTGTTTTGACACCTTACCCTGGGCAGTTTCAATAAACCTCTTCTTATAATGCAATCAATCACTTGCTGTATACTGATTGGGACACATTCCAGGGTATTCATTGCCAACAGATTCTTTTGAATTGAGAAAGCAAGTCAGGTGACAAGTGAATCTTCTTTAAGAGCTAAATGAATATTAAAGATATACCATGACCTGGATGAATGAATATAAAGACCTACCATGACCTGGATGAATGACTATACATACATACCATGACCTGGATGAATGAATATAACAGAAATACCATGACCTGGATGGATGATATTACAGATATACCATGACCTGGATGGATGAATATTACAGATATACCATGACCTGGATGGATGTATATTACAGATATACAATGACCTGGATGGATGAAAATTAGATATACCATAACCTGGATGGATGGATATACAGATATACCATGACCTGGATGGATATAACAGATACCATGACCTGGATGGATATAACAGATATACCAGACTGGGATACAGATTACCATGACCGGATGGATGGATACACAAGATATTCCATGACCTGGGTGATGAATTTACAGATTCCATGACCTGGATAAACAGAACCTTCAAAAACATATTGCGTATACTGTTGTTTTGGTTTTTTTAAATTAAAATAAATCAATTGCATTTTGGATAATGTTTTTCTCGCTTGTCTTTTTTACAATGACCTGTAAAATTGCACAAGTCTCTCTATGCTCATGTTTAAACAAACTCCTTCCAGGCATCAGTAAACTGCTCAAAGAATAACATTTACTGAGGGACCAACTAAGTTAGGGAGAGTTTTCATCACAGCTCCCTTACTCATCATGCAAATAAGAGAAGGAGAGACTTCTGGGTAATTTCCCAGTGGTGGGTTAAAAAGGGAGGGGGTAACAGCTAATTAGTACTAATGTGCCCCCCGGGCAAACAGAGGGTGGAGTTTAAGATATGCAGTTCAGCATGTATTCAAAGAATTTAGAACTTTGCAAGGTGATTACAAGGTGTGGTGTGAATTCAGACATTATAACCAGATCATTTTATAGCAATTAAGAAGCCTTTCACTGGAATGCTAATTGTTTTTTGGGTGAAGATTTCCTTTAAGTTGACACACACTAATTTTTTCAGTAAAGTTAAAAGTCCTATTTTACTGAAAAAAATTATTACCCACCTGATAGCTAAAGTAAAACTATAATTGAAACGAGAAAAATGCATAAAATTCATAATCCTAGAATTTTTTTTAAAATAAGAAAGTTATAAAGATGTATATCTGTTGTATTCAATTGTATCAACTGGACTTGAAATGTAGTTCTTGAAGACGTTTCGCTAGTCATCCGACTGGCTTTCTCAATTCAGAATGACTTGTACAAGAATCTGTGGCAATTATGTACCCTGGAAAATCCCAATTAGCATATCACAGCAGTGTTAAGGGTGTTGTGTGATTAGATAGTGGCTAAGAGGTGTTATAGGAACGCCCAGAGTAAGGTGTTAAAACAGCATTGTACATGGCAGACAGTTGGTGTCGAACCCCTCCACCTCTATTTAGGCTTGGTTAGCCTAAATAGAGGTGGGGGGGTTCGACACCAGATTCTTGTACAAATCATTCTGAATTGAGAAAGCCAGTCGGATGACTAGCGAAATGTCTTCAAGAACGACATTTCAAGTCCAGTTGATCTAATTGAATACAACAGATATACCATGACCTGGATGAATGAATATTACAGATATACCATGACCTGGATGGATGAGAACCTTCACAAGCTTATAAAGATGTACATTCTGGCTTTTATAAAGATGTGTTTTATAAAATTGTAAATTGTTTAAAAAAAGTCAAGCAAAATATCCCCAGCTGCTGCAAAGCCTGTGTTAAAGTAATGCTAATCTTTGGTTCATCGCTGCAAACAGGTTAGAATAAATATATAATGGGAATTAGCGATATCCGATCTTCTTTCCTCTTATTGTATTAAAACGGCGACTCTTTCATAAGAATGTATACAGATTACCAGGGGAGCAACTGCAGAAGGGCCCCATCTTATTATTCCTATGACAGATGCAGCCTCCTCCCAGAAAACCACTGTGGATGAAGTATGGATAGGGGCCCCATCATTGTCTTGCTGTGGGGCCCAGTGGTTCCTAGTATATACAGTATACTGAATGTACATCCATTGGTTTTATTTGGGAAATGGATGTTTGTGTTTTATTGTACTCTTGTTTATCTTTTTTTTCTTTTTTACATTTTATCCTCGTAAATGTTTACCTGATGCATGTTCATTTCCTATAGGTTCTTTCTGAGGTTTGCGGACAAGACATTACAACCAAGCACATGCTGCCTACAGTGGTGCGAATGGCTGGTGACGCTGTAGCAAATGTGAGATTTAATGTGGCAAAGTCTCTGCAGAAAATAGGGCCCACTTTGGACAACAGGTACATTTCCATTCAGTCCTCCACCTAATAGGTGAAATTAAACCCAGCTTAAAGGGAAACTAAACGGATACTAGTACTGTAACAATCTTGGGGGGGGATTGAAGTTTAGATTTTTATTCTGGGGATGGACATGCCCTTTAAAAGGACACTAAACTGATAAAATCATGTACCTTGCATCTGTATATTATTCACAGGGAGGTGAAATTGCTTATTCCCACTTCTCTGTGCATTGTTCTCCCCAGATTTTTTTTTCCAGCTGGTTGGCATAAAAAAAAGTAGCCGGATGGGGCAGGACAGGGAAATTTGTGACCCGCATACAAAGCACATAGGTTTGCCATGCCACTCTCTCGTGGACTGGCAATCTTGCAATAGTTAGTTAACCCGTCCTTCTTTAGTGAATCACAATAATGTTCTCTCCAGAATTTTTTTCCAGCCGGGTGGCATGAAAAAGAGATACAGATGCACAGTACATGGTTTTATCAGTTTAGTGTCCCTTTTAAAGGGCATGTCCACCCCCAGAATAAAAATCTATACTTTACAGTAACATTGCAGCTTACTTTATCAGAGTGGTAACACTAACACTTTTTTATGCAACTGTATATATTGTGGCTCCAAGATTTGTTAATGTTGAATGAGCAACAGTACACAGGAGATTTTATTTTTTAGACCGTTTCTGTGTGAAAGTGTGAGGTGTTTTTGTGGATGGGCGTGACTGATATCGATTGTATGTTCATCCTGATCCAATGAGCCGACCATTTGATATGCCGGTAAATCACAACATGGTCGGGAAGAACAATTTGTTCATGTGTACCCAGCTGATAACCATGGCTTTGTATATTAGCCCAGTGTATTACTTGGCCGGATCTTTTTGTCACATGAAGTGGTGAATTATTTGCATCTAATAAGTCATTCATGCAAAGTCAGACATTTGGAATCTGCATGCATTCTGGGAAATTCTGATCAGGTGCACGTTTTTAGGTTCCCAATTATGGTCATTGGTTACTGACCTTCCGTTAAATGACTAGTGGGAACCAGGATCTTCTAATAATCTATCATGAGGAAAATGCACCAGAAATGTTTCATAAGCCATTTATCTTTTGGATTTTGTTGTATTTGTTTTGTCTGTGCAGTGTGTCACTTGAATTCACGTTGCAACCCCATATGCCAAGGCGCATCAGCAACATCAACAATCAGCATTACGTGTGTATGCAGCATTCATGAAATTCTGGCATTTTAACACTTGTTTGCCGTTTTCCAGCACTTTGCAGAATGAAGTCAAACCAGTACTTGAAAAGTTGACGCAAGATCAGGATGTAGACGTGAAGTATTTTGCACAGGAAGCGCTAACAGGTACAATGTATAAACTTAGACTCAACTTTGCGTTACAACATTTATTTTGTAGATTATAACTTTATTCAATTTCTTCGCTCAGTTCTAGCTTTGGCATGAGGACATCCAGTGATGGAAGCCCGCACTGAACTCTCCATTATCACCAGAGCAACGTTTCCCTGCACGACACCCGCTCGTGTTTGTTTTCATGGCTAGGCCGAATCCCACCTTCGGATACACTCTATTAAATGGTGTCTTGTTTCTCTCTCTCATCTCACAGCCTCCTGGATCTAATTCCGTATCCCCTACTTCATTGTCGAACATTATTACTAATAAATCGTTAATGGCTGTGGCTTTTTTTATCCAACCATGCTATTTTTTATGTCCCAGGGACATGGGGGAAGGGTTGATATGTTTAAAGCATTGCTGTGTTTGTGCCATACAGTATAACATGGCTGGCAGCTCAAATTTTTTTTTTTCTGTGGAAAGAATGTTGGATATTTACAATTTTTTTCCTGTATTATGTCCTTAAGCACTCAAGGTAATGTAAGTAAAACGGATTGCCTCTTGCTGTATACTTCACATTTTAAAATGTTTCCTTCCCCAATAAACAAAAAACATATCTCCAGACAGTATGTCATGTAGAATTGTGTTCAAAATGACTTAATATGATTTCTCTTTACACACAAATACTATTACCAAGAGACTTTGCAGGAAACTCTTAAGGTTTGCACACACGTGCGATCGTGGGTGCAGGCCCGCGACACATGTAGTGTACGAATGGCCATTTCGGGCGATAATCGTGCCGTGTATGGGCACTTTATCGGCCGTTCGTTGGGGATTGTTGCCTGACCGGCCGGGCGGATCTCCGAACAAGTGGCTGTTTCGGACGATAAAGTGGCCACACACGGCATGATTATCAGCTGAAACAGCCGTTCATACACATCGTGCTTTGCGGGTTACCCGCGAATGCACATGTGTACGAACCTTTAGGCCCAGTAATCCGCAGAGAATTCTGTATTGTTGCAGTTTAATTTGCAATAGAATAAATAATAATTTATCTAATTCTGTAAAACTAAACTTTTTATCCCAGGAACACTTTTCACTTTTATACAAATTGTGTTCATGGAATGTTAAGAGGTTCCAGAGGACATTTTTAAAGACTCAGATTTACGCTAGTCTCAGCCTTCTGCTTTCTTTAAAAGGGAGTATTCAGTCCTACCTCCATGGGAAATATTAAGTCTAATTTTAAAAACAAAAACTCTTAAGGCTGAGGCCTACATTTAAGTTTCCTAAAATGATCCTAAATCACAACACATGCAATCTACACCACACTGCTGGGATGTATGTCCTACAGAGTGGGTTACTTTTGTATAATGATATCTTAACAGATCCCGCCCACACCCTACAGTTTAACAGATCCCGCCCACACCCTACAGTTTAACAGATCCCGCCCACACCCTACAGTTTAACAGATCCCGCCCACACCCTACAGTTTAACAGATCCCATCCCACACCCTACAGTTTAACAAATCCCACCCACACCCTACAGTTTGACAGATCCCATCCCACACCCTACAGTTTAACAGATCCCATCCCACACCCTATGGTTTGACAGATCCCACACCCTGGGGTTTCATCTCTGCTAAATGGACATGGATGTATTATCCAGAAATGTTTATTGTTCAGACTGAAATTCTTCAGAACTAGTTTACCAGAGGTGTGAATAATTGCTGTAACATAGGAATCAGGAAGGGGCTGGTTTTATCAGAGTCTGGCTAGAGGGAGGTGTGAAAGGACTACAGCATAAATATACAGAACTAAATAGAAAAAAAATATTGTGTGACAATATTCCACATACCCACAGAGCTCTATAATAAAAACCTCAAATTCAAGACCATCTTAACTTGTATAAAGGTGATGTTAGTGGTGATGTTCTTTTTAAACTCCTAATGACCGTTAAGGTTGGTTAAGTCTTCATTGAACTGTATTGGTAATTTGATTTAAGGTCGGTATTTTAGGACTACAGTGCTAAATAAGGATGACATAAAATTACAAAATGAGGAAACGCACTTACTGACATTAGTTTCAAGCTGTCTGTTATGTGCTATGCTGTTTTGACACCTTACCCTGGGCAGTTTCAATAAACCTCTTACTTATAATGCAATCAATCACTTGCTGTTATACTGATTGGGACACATTCCAGGGTATTCATTGCCAACAGATTCTTTTTGAATTGAGAAAGCAAGTCAGGTGACAAGTGAATCTTCTTTAAGAGCTAAATGAATATTAAAGATATACCATGACCTGGATGAATGAATATAACAGACATACCATGACCTGGATGAATGACTATAACATACATACCATGACCTGGATGAATGAATATAACAGACATACCATGACCTGGATGGATGAATATTACAGATATACCATGACCTGGATGGATGAATATTACAGATATACCATGACCTGGATGGATGTATATTACAGATATACAATGACCTGGATGGATGAAAATTAGATATACCATAACCTGGATGGATGGATATTACAGATATACCATGACCTGGATGGATATAACAGATATACCATGACCTGGATGGATATAACAGATATACCATGACCTGGATGGATGTAACAGATATACCATGACCTGGATGGATGGATACAACAGATATTCCATGACCTGGGTGAATGAATATTACAGATATACCATGACCTGGATAAACAAGAACCTTCAAAAACATATTGCGTATACTGTATGTTTTTGGTTTTTGTAAATTAAAAAAATAAATCAATTGCATTTTGGATAAATGTTTTCCTTTAGCTTTGTTGTACGGACAGGAAGCAAGTAGGATTAACATGGTGGGAGTTTTGTTTTCTTTAATTTATTATAAAAATAAAATGTGTACTAAATGATTATACTTTATATCCTTCTAAACTGTATAATGTAATAACATTGAATTTATACTGTTTAAATCAAAATAGTACTTTAGTTCCACGGAGACAATCAGAACGTCTGGCGGATATAAAAGGTATGTACAATGGAAAATTTGTTTTTTTAAATTGTCTTTAGTGGAAACTATAATTCATCCCAACTATCACTGTACTATTTTTTTTGTTCATCTGCCCCATATTTCTTTAGATATCCAATCCGAACCAGCTTACATTTCAGCATTCCTATAAGACGTTTTGCTGTAACTGAAATGGTTTGACAGTTGGTGTGCTGTATGCAGATTTGACAGTTGGTATGTGGGAAAATAGTCAAGTCAGTAGTCAGAACCTGAATATACAAAAGAAAATATAGGGCACTAAGTATAGGGACAGTAAACAACCCAAGTGGGTCTGAGGTGCAATAAATTTGCTAGGACCAACATGAATACAACAACAAAGAAAAAAAGGAGCAGAATGCAACTCTAAATAAAGCTAAAAATCCTTTAATGTACCCGGGACTTAAATAATTAAAAACACCCTGTCTTATCCCCTTAAGTACTGCCCCAAGTATAAGATATATAAGCAAATGGAAGTAAATATGAGCAGGAGGTACAATATGCAAAAATCGTATACAAAATGAGGTAGGTTTTACAGTATGTGGCAATGAAAGTACCTAACACTCCTACTCATGTATCTAATCACCTAATGTTTAGTCTGAAGCGTACAATAAAAGTATAACAGGCAAATAAATACGAGCAAGAGGTACAATATCATGAATAGTATACAAAATAGTAGTAGGTTTTACGGTTTGTGGCAATCAAATACCAAACACTCCTACTAATTCATATCTACCAGTCCAGTAGTAAAGTCAATGTAAAGTGTCAGAGGGCATCCGGAGAGAAGACAGGACCTAAGAACTACACAGCAATGGGACGCGTTTCGCTCTATTCCGCAATAATCAGAGCTTTTTCAACCGTGCTACCATGTGCCCCCTCTGCACTCTTTAAATACACGCGGTGGCCTGCACTTCCTGAAACGCGAGTGACGTCACTCCGCAAGTCATGTCTGCGCTAATCAATTGGTAGCGCCGACGAGCATGCGCAATAGATATCGGTGCAGGATTCCTTCAATACTATCGCATATGTGCAGTCAGGGAGCTGTCATATTCAAAAAAATAAAACTTTAGAAGTCTCACTGACTCACTCCTTTCCGTCCATAACTTGAGAAATCATTCCACCTAATCCCGTGAATGTCAATAATAAAGGGAATATATACACTAATATACACACACATGATTCAGACAAAGTAAATGGTTAACTCAAATGGTAATGAAGTACCCCAGAGAGCCAAAAGGAAATATATACACAGTTCCAGAGAGAATTATGTGAGACCTGGTCTCCAAGAGCATTTCAAATGACGAATATTACTCAAAATGTCTCAAAATGTCTTAATGCAAATGGGTAAATAGAGCAACCTTAATGTTCAAGTGAAGAAGTTCCAAGGCAGCTAAATTCTTGGGCTTGAAGATACATCCAAAAATAGAAGAGACAGGTTCCTACGAATGCATATTGAGATCCAAGATTGCAGGTAAGTATACACAGCCAGGTCTGAACACTTTGATAAGTATGAGGAGCCACCATACTTATCAGGAGCTACCAATGGATTACCGCCGACGTGACTTGCGGAGTGAAATCACTTGCGTTTCAGGAAGTGCAGGCCACCACGTGTATTTAAAGAGTGCAGAGGGGGCACATGGTAGCACGGTTGAAAAAGCTCTGACTATGGCGGAATAGAGCGAAACGCGTCCCACTGCTGTGTAGGTCCTGTCTTCTCTCCGGATGGCCTCTGACACTTTACATTGACTTTACTACTGGACTGGTAGATCTGAATTAGTAGGAGTGTTAGGTATTTGATTGCCACAAACAGTAAAACCTACTACTATTTTGTATACTATTCATGATATTGTACCTCTTGCTCGTATTTATTTGCCTGTTATACTTTTATTGTACGCTTCAGACTGAACATTAGGTGATTAGATACATATGAGTAGTGTTAGGTACTTTCATTGCCACATACTGTAAAACCTACCTCATTTTGTATATGATTTTTGTATATTGTACCTCCTGCTCATATTTACTTGTCCATTTGCTTATATATCTTATACTTGGGGCAGTACTTAAGGGGATAAGACAGGATGTTTTTAATTATGTAAGTCCCGGTTCATTAAAGGATTTTTAGCCTTTATTTAGAGTGTTGCATTCTGCTCCTTTTTTTCTTTGTTGTTGTATTCATGTTGGTCCTAGCAGATTTATTGCACCTCCGACCCACTTGGGTTGTTTACTGTCCCTATACTTAGTGCCCTATATTTTCTTTTGTATATTCGTATTTCTGTAGCCTTGTATAGGCATTTCTTTATATAGAGAGCACAAGTACAATGTTATGGCATTTAGCTTAGCACATTTGGATAAAGAAAGGCTAAAACAGCCAGACACTGTCTTTTCTCAAAATAGCTTAGAAGAAACCAGGAACAAGAATCAATCCAAAGTAAGTTTGCATCATCTTAAGGAGCTGCATGTCCGATATGCACGCACATGGTGGAATGTGAATAGTCTAGAGAAATATATCAGATTGAAGGTAGTCCCTAGAGGGTTGAGAGTGAATTTATTCCCATCCTGGGAACCTAGTGTTACTATTAAGGATGAATGGGAGGACATCATAACCGATTGTTCATTACGGTTAATTGGAGTCCTGATCAAGCATGATAAGCAACTTTTTAAAAAAAAAATTTTAGGGAGCACATGTCAATCAGAAGAAAGCGAATCAGAAGGGGGAGGGGAAAGTGTAGGATACAAGAGACTGACAGAGAGACGATACAACACGAGACAATGACCAATAATTCAGCAGCTATATCAGCAATAGATTCTACACATGTCCCCTATCCTCATATTCAAGAACAAGAAAACTTTCAAATTATAAATTTGTCCATTATTAAACTTACAGAATCCCAAAGGTCAGTTTTATGTAAGGGTCTTTCTTTCAGTCCCACTCACAGTGTAGATAAATTTGACCTTACTAAGGATCTTTTCCTTTTTTGCAGACGTCTTGCTTTGAAAGCCTTTTTTCATAAAGATCATACTGAGTTCATGGCAGAACCAGTCACAAAGAGAGGTAATCTTAAGAGTTAAATCCACCTTTACTCCCTCGTTTGCGGATTTCCCCAGTTTGGATGTCTTTTATAAATGTGTTTCACAGGATATATCGAAATTAGACAATACTCATAAATTGATAAGCAATTTATCTAAGAATGAGCAAAAAGCTCTTGTCGAATTGAGAGACATGAAGGACATTGAAATTAAGAAGTCTGACAAGGGGGGAAATGTCATTTAGCCTACATTGATGTACCTTAGTGAAGCAAGTAGACCGTTAAATAATTATAATAATTACTCTCTACTTCCTACAGACCCTACCTCAATTTATGTACAAAAATTGGAGAGATTGTTATCTTTTGCACAGACTGAAGGGATTTTCACTGACAAGGAGGTTTAAATACCTTCTAGTTGGAAAGCCGATCATCCCCACGTTTTATATGCTTCCCAAAGTACATAAAAATAAAGAGATACCTCCCGGAAGACCGATTATTGCAGGTATAGGTAGCTTAATAGAACCTTCTTGTATTTATAACGACACACATTTGCAACCTTATGTCTTAGGTTTAAAATCATATCTTAAAGACACATCACATTTTATTTCTACTTTGAAAACAGTTGTTCTAGAGGAAGGTGATATTCTGGCTACATGTGATGTCGAATCCTTATATTCTAACATAGCACACACAGATGGCCTGAAAGCAGTTGAATACTTCCTCATGCAAAAAGCGGTAGGAAACCACGTTTCTGCTAATTTCCTACTAGTACTTCTTGGTTTTTATAATAATTTATTTAATAATAAGATATATTTACAAACAAAGGGGACGGCCATGGGCGCTCATTGTGCGCCATCCTACTCTAATCTTTTTCTAGGCTGTTGGGAAGAACTGATAGTAGAGTCTATGTTAATGTACAAAACACGTGAAATACTGGTCTAGGTACATAGATGATATATTCATCATATGGAAGGGAGATAAACAATCTTTGAATGACTTCCTTGATCTTCTTAATGACAATAATTTAAATATTCATCTTACTAGAGAGATTTCTGATACGCAGATTAATTTCCTTGATCTAACATTAAAAAAAAGTGGACCTAATATAGTGACCACACTATATAGGAACGATACTGCTACTAACTCTCTTCTGCCCACCCTTAGGGAGATGCTCAAAGGTATACCTAAGGGGCAGTTCCTGAGGGTGAGAAGGAATTGTACAACAGAGGAGGACTGCAAACGAGAATCGTTAGAATTAGAGAGCAGATGTAAAGCAAGAGGGTATCCCCGTAATCTTCTGACCAGAACTAAAAGAGAAACCATGAGACTTACACAAAATGAATTGTTGAAACCACATCCACGTACTACTGATGATAAAATACGCTTCACTACTCGCTTTAACACAGACTGGCCTTTGATAAAAGGTATTTTAGAAAACAATTGGCATATTCTAACCAATGACTCTGTCTTTTTACAATACATTACAGATAAGCCAGCAATGACAGCAAAGAGAGCCCGTAACCTAGCAGACCATCTTATGCACAGTCACTTTAAGAACCGGACAGAACGTCTAGGTAGAGGCTACAGATTATTAGGTAGTTATGCTTGCGGTGAATGCAACTTTTGTATGTTTATTGATCGGAAAGACAGGAAAGATAAAGTTTGGAATGCCACGGGCGACAGATATTACAAGATCAAAAAATATATTAATTGTAAATCCAGAAATGTCATTAATGGTTTATGTTGCCCGTGTAACAAGTTATACGTAGGCAAAACTGAACAGATGATGAAATCAAGGTTGAGTAAACATTTATCAGACATTAGACTTGCAGAGCGGCATTGGAGAGAAGGCAAGGTTATTTCAAGTGTTGCAGCACACTTTGCCAAATTTCGTAACAGTTCTGATAAAGGACTAAAATTCTTTGGCATTGAACAAAATAACATTAGAGGCGGAGACCTCACAAATAGACTCTTACGGGCAGAAACGAGATGGATTTATTTACTGGACAGTAGAGTCCCAAAAGGGCTCAATGAAGAATTTGATCTTACACCCTTTATTTAAACCATATTGTCTCCTTCTCATAGATGAATTTCTGTCAATCTTCAGATTTTGGGGATATGTTAAGAGAAGTCTTAATAAAGAAGGAACATTCACCACCCCTAACTGCCCTCTTGAGATGTACAGATTGGAGAGATTGGTTTTTTACTCTTTCAACGGGCCATATGTGGATCTACACACTATCAATTGGCCTTTTGTGGATTTACTATGTTTTACATTTGTTTCAGCTAAAGTTGGCTCCTCATACTTATCAGAGTGTTCAGACCTGGCTGTGTATACTTACCTGCAATCTCGGATCTCAATATGCATTCGTAGGAACCTGTCTCTTCTATTTTTGGATGTATCTGCAAGCCCAAGAATTTAGCTGCCTTGGAACTTCTTCCCTCGAACATTAAGGTTGCTCTATTTATCCATTTGATAACTGAATTAAGACTTTTTGATGCCACATACATTTTGAGTAATATTCGTCATTTGAAATGCTCTTGGAGACCAGGTCTCACATAATTCTCTCTGGAACTGTGTATATATTTCCTTTTGGCTCTCTGGGGTACTTCATCACCATTTGAGATAACTATTTACTTTGTCTGAATCGTGTGTGTATATGAGTGTATGTATTCTCTTTATTATTGACATTCACTGGATTAGGTGGAATGATTTCTCAAGTTATGGACGGAATGGAGTGAGTCCGTGAGACTTATAAAGTTTTATTTTTTTGAATATGACAGCTCCCTGACTGCACCTATGCGATAGTATTGAAGGAATCCTGCACAGATATCTATTGCGCATGCTCATCGGCGCTACCAATGGATTAGCGCCGACGTGACTTGCGGAGTGACGTCACTTGCGGAGTGACGTCACTCGCGTTTCAGGAAGTGCAGGCCACCGCGTGTATTTAAAGAGTGCAGAGGGGGCACATGGTAGCACGGTTGAAAAAGCTCTGACTATGGCGGAATAGAGTGAAACGCGTCCCACTGCTGTGTAGTTCTTAGGTCCTGTCTTCTCTCCGGATGCCCTCTGACACTTTACATTGACTTTACTGGACTGGTAGATATGAATTAGTAGGAGTGTTTGGTATTTGATTGCCACAGACCGTAAAACCTACTACTATTTTGTATACTATTCATGATATTGTACCTCTTGCTCGTATTTATTTGCCTGTTATACTTTTATTGTACGCTTCAGACTGAACATTAGGTGATTAGATACATATGAGTAGGAGTGTTAGGTACTTTCATTGCCACATACTGTAAAACCTACCTCATTTTGTATACGATTTTTGTATATTGTACCTCCTGCTCATATTTACTTGGCCATTTGCATCTTACACTTGGGGCCGTACTTACTGGGATAAGACAGGGTGTTTTTAATATGTTTTTAATTAATTTAAGTCCCAGTTCATTAAAGGATTTTTAGCCTTTATTTAGAGTGTTGCATTCTGCTCCTTTTTTTCTTTGTTGTTGTATTCATAGTAGTCAGAACCTGAGCAAAACAAGTTCTGTATTGAAGGCATGCAGCAACACACACACCTGAAGAGTAAGTGTTACACTTATTTATAGATTAAGACGATCCAAAGTCATTTTTTCAGTATACATACACCTTAAAGCTACAGTAAATATGAGTTTCCATAAAGCAAACATATAATCAAGCAGTAACTGACGGCTTTCTAACTACTCACCCTTCTTCATTAACATGTCATATCAGAGATGGGAGAATCGTCAGTGACAATTGGAGGAGCCATAATAAGTCCTTCTAACAAGTGCTTCTAGTCTCCTGCATTTTATCATTTTAATAGTTACTGTACGAGTCTAGTGTCACTATAATGATAATATGCAGGCTTCCTTGTTTGTTGGAGGAACAAGACATCCTGCATATTATCACTGAGCGATGTTCTATTGGATAGCGTGACTTAAACTCCCTCCTTTTGGCTGATGCGGATGTTAACCGCACAGCCTCTGCAAGTGATGTTATATGCTGAAAGCAGCATTCTATTGCAGCACTTTAAACAGCAGCTAGTAGCAGGTGTTAAAAGTACTGAAATAGATACCGGCACTTACAGTGATGCACCGAGAGCCGCTATCGGCATATAACATCGCCACCATGTTTGTACTCGGTGCAGTGGGCTGTTAGTTTGTAGTGTATAAATCAGAAAAGCATTCAACCTTGCCAACATACAAATGTAAAACTACAAGGTGACTGCAATGGTTGTCGGGTGAATTCTGACATACTAACAGGATCATTTTATAGCGAAATATGAAGCCGTTCGCTGTAATGCTGCTTGTATTTTGGGTGAAGATTTCATTTAAAGTAAAGAGCTGTTAGTGAAACGATAAAGGCTTAAGGAAGTGATTGCTATTAATATAAATGAGATTAAATAGACAAGAGATACTAGATAATTCTTCCAGATTGTGTTTCCCTGGGGCAGTAGCACATTTTCTTTCACACCTCTCTTTTAATGACGTGTTTGGTGTCCTGTGTGGTTTGGTGGGTTTCTTTTTATACTTGATATTTTTGTTTTGGCGTGATAAAGGCGATTTATTTAACACCCAATGTATAGTATGTAAAGCATATTAATTGCTGGGATAAGGTCGTCTTGGCAGCCAACAGGATCAGATACTGTAATAGGTAGAGTTTGTATTCTGTTTTATGTATAAGAGTTTATAAAACTTTCGTACCACACTCACCATGTGTAAGATATTTTTTTATGACTTGTTGGCCAAGCACATACTGGCCTATTGACTTCAACAGCAGTTAAAACTATAAAAATATCCATTTAATAGAAGTAACTTTAATTCAGCCCCAGCCATACTACTTTAGTGCTGCTGAATGTGTATCCCACTCATGCATGCTTACTCTATTAGAAAAGGGAGGAGCTTTGAGCCATCGGTTGCGGGGCTTACTGGGTAAAATGGGTGGTAGGAGAGTACGGTCTCCTTCCTCCCTGATAAATGTAGTTACAGATATTAACATAGGAAGGGGAGACATAATTTGGCCACCATTGTGGCCCTTTAGGAGAACAAGAAGGAGATTAGGATGCATAACATCTTCCAAGTGCAAAGATATGTTCTCTGCCTCGTAAATTAGAGAAAGTCTAGAGAAAACTCACCAAATTATTTATCCACAATTACATTTTTTTGGAGGTGACATGACTCATGTATGTAATGTATGTAATGTATGTAATGTATGTAATGTATTGCCAATATTGCACATTGATTGCAGGTCAGTGTAGATGAAAAGGATGAAATAGTAGTTGCTATTGCTAAATCAATTATCTACAGTAAACTGGACATATTACATTTCAAAGGGAATGTTCCTTCCCCATAAAATATACACATAGCTTACTCCCAGATGTATGAAATATGTAAATATCAAAATAACTACCAATAAATGACTGAGCCGCTTCCTCTAATCATGAACGAGCTCATAAATAACTTTAAAATAGCCCTCTCATACCTTTCAAACAAACCTATGATGATGTCTCTAGGCTCATAAAGTTACACTCTACATGATGTGCTGTGTAAGAAGCTCCCCTCCCTGTCAGCTTCTGGGTAGCTTTAAAAATAATTAAGTTTTGGGGCGGGGCATAGGATGCTCAGCAGTAGGATACAAGTGAACATGCTCGTGCCTTAGGCATGGGGGGCGGAGCAATGGCACTGGTGTTGCCGCTAGCTGGAAACGCCACGTTTTTTTCTGCTATAAGTTTGCATTGACTGCAGCTAGAAGCATGATCATGGAGTCATTTTAAAGGGCATCTCTACCAAAAAATAGGTTATTTTAAATTGACCACAACTGGAAACTATAATTCTTCCCAACCACCACTCTATAATTTTTTTTGTTGATCTGCCCCCTAATTACTTTAGATAGCCAATCTAAAACATAATCTGTCAATCAAGTTTGTTGCTCTGAAAAACTATTCTTCTATGAGTAGTTTTACTGTAGCTGGAATGGTGACAGAGTTATGACAGTTGGAATGCTGAATGATGTGTGCAGGCTTGTCAGTTGGTTTGTGGGAAAAAGTCAGGTCGGGTGGGAGTGGTTAAAAGAGGGAGGGGGGATACTGCTCCTGAACAAAATGTGTGCTGGATTGAAGGCATGCAGCAACACACACAAATCAGAGTAAGTGCTACTTACATGTATTCAATTATAGATTAAAGGAGAACTGTGGTCCCAAAACAAGTTGGTCTAGTAAGAAAGATAATATACAAAAAAAATCCATTCATAAAGGTAGTTTGTATTACCGACTCCCTCCTCTAACAGAGGCGTGCCTGTTTGTTAGGCCACGCCTCCGGCAGGGGGTTAAGGAACAATTAGACATGTTTGTGCAACTTACAAAAATGGGATAACAGTTCTCCTTTAAGATGAGGCAAAGTCGTTTTTTTCAGTATAGTGTCCCTTTAAAGATAACAATGCACTATATTTAATAAAGCTCACTTGTATGGGGACCACTGTTCCCCTTTCAAAACAGATGTGAACTTTTTAAGATCATACCTCTTGCCTTTTAAGATCATACCACTTATATTTTAGGAAAATGGCACCTGAATCATGTAGCCTTTATCCTGTAAATAAATGAATGATTGTTGTAATTCTTTATTTGTGTAACTGGAAACAACTCACATTTTAATGAATGTACAGAGGAGGCAGAACTGTACAACCGACCCGTATGAACTTTGGAACAAATTCCTATTTTTGTATTTGAATTCCACAAAGCTACAAACACAATACATTAAAACTTACAGTCAATCCAACCTTGACTTTGTATCACTATAACAACCACGAGTCAATACAGACAGGAGGATTAAAATATAATATACAATGTACAATATAATGGTTATTTGGAGACTGAGCTCTTCATATTTCTTCTTCCTGCTAGCAGAGTAGTTAGGCAGTAAACTATAAATATTAGAATGATGAGTGCAGGTACTGTTAGACTTTATCATTAGTCACTGAGCAGATAAATTGAATCGAGTTGAATAACAGATTTTCTTCTGCATTATCTTGAGTGAATCTGCATTTCTTTGCTTTTACCAAAACCAGCTTCTGGCTACTAACCATGGAACTCCGTTTATATGATCTGCAAAGCATTTGTTCATTTGTCATACAAGCAATTTGGACACCCAAATATTTTAGTGTTTGTTTATTTTCAACTGAACCCTCAATAGTTTGTTGTATTTCGGTAATATCGACTTTTTTGATGCTCTACTGTGGGAATTCCTCGAAGGCTGCTTTAAAAACTTGTGTAAGCGATCTTTTTACCGCGTCTTTAAACTCTTGACCCACAAAAACATAGAGTATCGGATTAATGCAGCTGTTAAACATAGCCAAACACTTTGACAACGGAACACCAATCAGACTGACCCATGGAGGTAGTCTTCCCAGGAATACGCGAGCCATTGCCAAGGAATGATAAGGTAGCCAACACAAAAAAAAGGAGAAAACCACCCCCGTCACCACAAGTAAAGGTTTGCTGGACCGGTTGAGTTTTTTCTTGCGTAGCGTAAGCAGCAGAATGGCATAGGAAATAAGGATGATACACAAGGGAACCAAAAACTGATAGAGGAAGATGCAGACAGTGAAAATGTGAGCCTCCCTTTTCTCCCAGTCTTCAAACACATCAAGGTTTTTACAAGAACTTCGGTTCTTCTTTGTGGTCATCTCTGATAAGGTGTAGGATCCTGGAACCAGAGCCACAGAGAGAATCCAAATGACCAAGCAAATTGTGGTTGCCAGTCTCGGGTTGCGATAGTTTTGACACCACACGGGGAACAACACAAACACACAGCGATCTATGCTAATGGCAGTGAGTAAAAGAATGCTGGTGTAGATACTGAGCCCAAAAATACAGTTGACCAGTTTGCAGAGGATGGGTCCAAAAGGCCAATGTAAGTCCATTAACAAATAAAGAACAGTGACCAGAACCAAGAAGGTGGATATAAAATCAGCAAGGGCCAGATTAAAAAACCAAACGGTGTTGATAGTTCTTCGAAGGCGACAACTTGTGATCCAAATCACCGTCCCATTACCCATCATTCCGAGCAGGAATATAAAGCTAAAGGTTACCGTGACCAACACCTGCATAACATGGCGCATCTCCGCGTGTTCGGAATCTGACGTAGAGTTCATGATTAGGATTAAATTAGCAGACGATACTCCTGGTGGGGAGAAAAAAAAGGCAAATTGTTTTTTCTTAAAGTACAGCAGGATAATTGTAGCTCTTTTAAAATGTAACATATAGACTCACAGATGGCTTATAATCTCATTTCATTTCTTAGTGACAAATGCAATATATTAACAGTAATTCTCTGAAAGACCATACGCTTGCCTGAGCTTTTAATTTGCCTTAACCAATCAGATAATACCTGATTTTGGGCCGTATTTGTAAAGCCGCAGTATCGCTTTTTATTGATACCACGCCTTTAACGGTCGGTAAACCGGATAAACCCATTGTTGATTTCCAATCGTTAGTCTCCGATCACTTTAACCATGAATACCATTGCGATAGTTTACTACCGTACGGTATTCTACGACTGAACGTTCGTTAATTACCAAACGTTCGGTAATGTATGGTAAATGTACGATCGCACATTAACATCCGCGACCGTACATTAAATATGGCCCTATAATACCTGTTTTTAAACAGCTGATCCCGCATATGCAGTAAAGATACACGCGATCAGCTGTTTTTAAAGAACCGAACCGCCAGAAATTATAAACAGCTGGTCTTGTACATCCTTATAAACAGCTGATCTTGTACATCCTTATAAACAGCTGATCTTGTACATCCTTATAAACAGCTGATCTTGTACATCCTTATAAACAGCTGGTCTTGTACATCCTTATAAACAGCTGATCTTGTACATCCTTATAAACAGCTGATCTTGTACATCTTTACTGCGCAAGATGATCCTGCCTCCCCCGCCCCTGTCATGGGCCCTATAGTTTCACCACTGATCAGCAGGCAATTAGGAGAGAATAATCCCCCACCCATGCAGTTTACACAGATAATTTAAAGAATCTTCTTGCCCTCTGTGTCACTTTTCTGTACAGCAGCGGAGTTTGTGCTAATAGAGTACTAACACAATGTTTTGGGGAAACGCTCGGTCGGCAGTCAGTATGGTCTTTACTCTACTTTTTGAATGACAAATCAAAAGAACGGTAACAATTTACTTTTACATGAACGGACACTTCCTTTTTATTCTAAAAAAGTTACTGTCGGTTTATCTGTGGTATATTTGAGTGGTTTTGACACATTCCATACATGAGCTTTAGTGTTCCGTGTTAAAGCTAAAAGCCCTTAATGTGCTGAGAGCAGAAGTAAAGATCTGCTTGCTGTTGTAATGCCCACGTCTATATTAAAATGGACTCCTAGAGATATACAGAAGATTTTAACCACATCAGACTGACAAGAAAGTGTTCACCTGCTAATGGACATTGAATATTCTGACAATTCCAAGGTGAGAATTTCGAAATTTAAGGGGATCATAGAAATGTACAGGGTTCAAAACCATCAACATAGTAATAAATTGAAGTGTCCTTTAAAAGCTGGGTACACATGTAAAGATAATTGTCTTTGGAACAATTGTTTCAAAATCCGTTATCTGAAGATTTCTGTTCAGACAGACTGCACGGCATTGGCTGTGAAGAGGGGGAAGAGGGAACAATCCAGAGACCTCCCACAATGCGGGAGAATAATGAGATCTCTCCCTAATATTTTTATCCAATCTGTCTGAATGGATCAATAACAATATTGGTGCACGAGTTAAAGGGTATGTCCACCCTTCTTAAATTTTTTTAATATAACAGTTTCCCTGCTCCCCCAGCCCCAACCGCTATATTTGTATTATCAGAAAGTGCCCCAAACATTACTTACCTTCCCTCTTTCCTCCGCCGCACTGCCAGGCCCTCTGCTTGTGCGAAAATGCAAGCAGAGGGGTGGGACCGGCAGTCGCGTCTGTGATTGGCTGAGCGGCAGCCAATCACGGACGTGGCTGCCGGGAGTTCAGTGCAGCGGAGGAAAGAGGGAAGGTAAGTAATGTTTGGGGCACTTTCTGATATTAAAACTATAGCGGTTGGGGCTGGGGGAACAGGGAGACTATTCTATATAAAGATTTTTACGCTAGGGGGAGGGAATCTAAATCGGGAGGGAGAGGGAGGGGAGAAGGGCTGCAGTGCACATGCCAAACTTCTCCCGGAGGGGAGACAGAAGGCAGAGTCCTATATGGACTCTGCAGTACTCCTGGTGGGTTTTTTATGGACTTTGGGGGGGATAGCAGGAGAACCATATGGAGCTGTTATATAAGGTAAGGTAAGATTAAACTACACTACACAATGGGGCCAGTAGTGGGGGGGATTATAGTTTTGGGGGTGGACATGCCCTTTAACTTGTGGGATATTACGGATGATAATTATGTAAAATTCAGTAACATGTTCACTACTGTATAAGATATATCTGAAAAGGCTGTAAGCTTCCATAGAGATCGATTTTTTTCTAAATATAACGTGTAAATATTTTGTTCTATATTAATATATGTATAATAATACAAAGCAAAAAAGGTTTTCTCTGAAAGGTTTTATCCACAATATTAACTTATTTATATTCCCTTTTAATTAAATATTTATATCCCCTAACAATTTATTAGTTAAAAGATAACTATGTATTAAAGGACAACTATACCGTAAAAAATTACTTAAAAAAATTGAAGTACCTGGGGCAGCAAGGAGGGCTCAATTATTCTCACCTCCCAAAAGGTTTTTGTTGAGGATCTACAGCACATACAGTTTTCATCTGCCAGGTTAGTGCCCTGTGCCTTTCTGTATTTAAGAAGAAGCACCCAAGAAGCCTGGCAGAAGCAGGATGCCACTCTTGATATTGGGAGGTAGAAAGTACCAATCCTACCTCCCTGCCCCAGGTACATTTTATTTATTTAAAAAAAACCAAAACTTTAAAGGGCATGTGCACCCTTTAATACATCTTTTAGTATGTGATAGGCAATGCTTCCCCAGCCCCAAATGCTATAATATTATTGCCAGAAAGTCCCCCGATCATTACTTACCTTACCTCTTTCCTTCGCCGCACACTCCCGGCCCTGTGCTTGCATGGAACTGCAAGCAGGGGGCGGGACCGGCAGCCGCGTCTGTGATTGGTTGAAAGGCAGCCAATCACGGATGCGGCTGCCGGCAGTTCAGAATGGCGAAGGAGAGAGGTAAGGTATGTAATGATTGGGGGACTTTCTGGCATTAATATTATAGCATTTGGGTCTGGGGAAGCATTGCCTATCACATACTAAAAGGTTTTTACACTAGGGGGAGGGAAAGGGAGGGGGGGGGAGGGCTGCAGTACGCATGCCAAACTTCTCCCGGAGGAGAGACAGGAGGCAGAGTTCTATATGGACTCTGCTATCCTCCTGGTGGCCACTTTTTTGGACTTTGGGGGGGGGATTACAGGAGAACCATTTGAAGCTGGGATGAAAGGTAAGGATTTTATTACACTACACAGTGGGGCCAGTAGTGGGGGGGATTATAGGTTTGGGGGTGGACATGCCCTTTAACACTATAGTTCTCCTTTAAAGGAGAACTGTGGTCCCAAAACAAGTTGGTCTAGTAAGAAAATATGTAATATAACGCTGTTGTTAATGTCGTTATATGTGCATGATTGGTGCTGTGAGTGTGTGTGAATGTCGTTTATGTGCGTGTGATGGTGCTGTGAGTGTGGGTGAATGTCATTTAAGTGCGAATGGTGTTGCGGATGCGTGCAAATGTTGTTCTATGTGCGTGAATGGCGTTGCGGATGCGTGCAAATATCGTTTTAAGTGCGGTGAATGGCGTTGTGTGTGAATGGTGTTGCGGATGCGTGCGAATGTCGTTTTTAAAGGCAACTATAGTGTCCAAATTCAAACTTTTAAAAACCTCATACTATTAACTATACTTCATCCCATCCATCAACGGATCTCCAAACGAGCGGCCATTTTGCCCGATAAAGTGCCCATTACGGCACGATTATCGCGACCTGCGATCACACGTGTGTATAGTAAGCAGGATACGCGTGTACTGGCAAATCAAGGAGAAGTTCGAAGAACTCTCTACCAGTACCCATTTGGATCTGGGATGTAAGGTAAGGATTTTATTACACTACAGAGTGGGGCAGTAGTGGGGGGAATTTAGTTTGGGGGTGGACATGCCCTTTAATAAAGCCAATTAATCTTCAATAAACTCTCAGAAACTCGGTAATCAAGAAAAAACTTTTATCCCATCTCTCTCCACACACATGAAAAGCCATAAATGAAAGTTATATGGTAACAAACCTTGTATTGTACAGAGCCTGACAGACAGATTCATGTAATTAGCAGGGCTGCATTATTGTAAATTGATTTTATATTGTGATCATTCTAACTCAGACTGGCTACAGGTGTTTTACCTGATTAACCTGTGGCTCTCTTAATGTTTTCAAAATACAACCCCAACCATTCCCTGACTGCCCTCTGCTATTAGAGAGTATCTTTAGGGTAAATGGTGATAGATGGAATTCAACTACACCCACATAACTTTGTTCAAAGCCAGTGAATTTGATCAGGCATGGCAAATAAATTCTGAGAGAACTTTATGAAAACTTTTTTTTTTATACATTAAGCACCAAACAATCATTTATGAGATGGAGCAAAACAGAGAGCAGCCACACTGCAACTACCAGGCACCAAAACAATGCATTTAGAAAGTCAGTTAGGCACCAGACATCGATAGTTGCTATGCTTGCAGAACAAACTAGCAGCTCTGCTATAAAACAGAACTAGGACATTGCTGAAGGCCTCTGGCTGTTTTATACTGTCTCCTTGGCACACCCCAACATATGATTGGTCAATAATACAAGAGCCAATCAGATTTAAGATTTGTTTTGGACCAATCAGATTTTGAGGGGTTGTTTTGAGACACTTTAAAACTTCATGTACTCCTCAGAGCAGCTCAGTTTGTAATCAGCAGTCAAACTAGCAGGTCTTGCCTTTGTATTTAGGTTAGAGCTTTGCAAGTAAGTGGCTGGTAATTTAGTTGGACTACAGCAATGAATAATCTTTGCTCTAGGTTTATTGTTTATAGTGTCATTGTGTAGCAGTCCATAAACAGCACATACATGTTGATATATAATGATAAAAATAATTTTTGTTTGCAGAACCTTAGTTTGCTTTACTTTAATCAAATAGTCTGCCAAATTGTGAGCAAGCTAATAAATATGTAGTTGCACTACTAGTTCCACCATTCCTGACAAGCACTCTCAACAGCATGGGCAGGTAGGGGTTTTACAGGAAATCATGCGTCAAGCTGTCAGAATCACTGCAGTATAATACAATCAGGTTGTAATTAACGCAGCCCTGTTATTACTTTAATTATAAGTGTCCCCAATTATGAGATGATCTGATAACTAAATATATATCCACTAACAATTTATTGCTCTAGTGCCCAGAGCAGGGATGTCCAACCTGTGGCCCTCCAGATGTTGGAAAACTACAACGCCCAGTATTCTTGGTTTCTTCTGCAATGGAGGAATGCTGGGCGTTGTAGTTTTCAAAAATCTGGAGGGCTGCCGGTTAGAAATCCCAGACCCAGCTGGCATAGCCAGGAAAAACAACTTGGATACCGCATTATACAGAAAATGAGTGATTGGATAATGCAGGGAATGGCGGCAACGAAAGAGTTACTATGTTATGTAACATAGTAACTCTTTCGTTGCCGCCATTCCCGTGGCAGGACGCACATAAGTAAAAGACCTTCAAATCAGCAAAAAATCAAAGTTTATTGCAAGCACTTTCTGTACATTCTTAAAGGTAACAGGTATAAAAGGACATCTGTACTGAAAAAATAGTTATCTTTAGATATCCAATCTGAACTATCTTTACTAGGGCAGTTTTGCTATAACTGGAATGGACACAGTGCTCATGCAAATCATGTGAATTGCATGATGGGAAATTCCCTCTTCCAATGCTGCCTCTTAGTAATTACTGAGCATGTTGCCTTATAGACAGAGCTGAGAATGTGCATAACAGAGCAGCATTTGTCGGCGACAGTGGTTGGGATCATGGGATTTGGCAGGACTGTGGAGCCATCCAGCCCCTTAACTATTTGTTACTTTTTGATGATAGAATGAGAACGGTGTATGCTAGAGAGGTGGTTCAGGACTCGTTTTACAGGTAAATATTTGCCTTTCTTTCATGTAGATTTTCCGTTAGGATAGGGGTAAGAGCTTTGCTTTAAAGGAGAACTGTGGTCCCAAAACAAGTTGGTCTAGTAAGAAAGGCAAGAATATTACCTGTAAAACGAGTCCTGAACCACCTCTCTAGCATACACCGTTCTCATTCTATCATCAAAAGAAGTAACAAATAGTTAAGGGGCTGGATGGCTCCACAGTCCTGCCAAATCCCATGATCCCAACCACTGTCACCGACAGTCTATAAGGGCAAGCATGCTCAGTAATTACTAAGAGGCAGCATTGGAAGAGGGAATTTCCCATCATGCAATTCACATGATTTGCATGAACACTGTGTCCATTCCAGTTATAGCAAAACTGCACCTAGCAGAAGATAGTTCAGATTGGATATCTAAAGATAACCATTGTTTCAGTATAGATGTCCTTTTATACCTGATATGTAATATAACGCTTGTTGTTTAAGTCGTTATATGTGCATGATTGGTGCTGTGAGTGTGTGTGAATGTCGTTTATGTGCTGTGATTGGTGCTGTGAGTGTGGGTGAATGTCATTTAAGTGCTGAATGGTGTTGGATGCGTGCAAATGTTGTTCTATGTGCGTGAATGGCGTTGCGGATGCGTGCAAATATCGTTTTAAGTGCGGGAATGGCGTTGTGTGTGAATGGTGTTGCGGATGCGTGCGAATGTCGTTTTAAAGGCAACTATAGTGTCCAAATTCAAACTTTTAAAAACCTCATACTATTAACTATACTTCATCCCATCCATCAACGGATCTCCAAACGAGCGGCCATTTTTGCCCGATAAAGTGCCCATTACGGCACGATTATCGCAGACCTGCGATACACGTGTGTATAGTAAGCAGGATACGCGTGTACTGGCAAATCAAGGAGAAGTTCGAAGAACTCTCTACCAGTACCCATTTGGATCTGGGAGTAAGGTAAGGATTTTATTACACTACAGAGTGGGGCAGTAGTGGGGGGAATTTAGTTTGGGGGTGGACATGCCCTTTAATAAAGCCAATTAATCTTCAATAAACTCTCAGAAACTCGGTAATCAAGAAAAAACTTTTTATCCCATCTCTCTCCACACACATGAAAAGCCATAAATGAAAGTTATATGGTAACAAACCTTGTATTGTACAGAGCCTGACAGACAGATTCATGTAATTAGCAGGGCTGCATTATTGTAAATTGATTTTATATTGTGATCATTCTAACTCAGACTGGCTACAGTGTTTTACCTGATTAACCTGTGGCTCTCTTAATGTTTTCAAAATACAACCCCAACCATTCCCTGACTGCCCTCTGCTATTAGAGAGTATCTTTAGGGTAAATGGTGATAGATGGAATTCAACTACCCCACAATAACTTTGTTCAAAGCCAGTGAATTTGATCAGGCATGGCAAATAAATTCTGAGAGAACTTTATGAAAACTTTTTTTTTTTATACATTAAGCACCAAACAATCATTTATGAGATGGAGCAAAACAGAGAGCAGCACACTGCAACTACCAGGCACCAAAACAATGCATTTAGAAAGTCAGTTAGGCACCAGACATCGATAGTTGCTATGCTTGCAGAACAAACTAGCAGCTCTGCTTAAAACAGAACTAGGACATTGCTGAAGGCCTCTGGCTGTTTTATACTGTCTCCTTGGCACACCCCAACATATGATTGGTCAATAATACAAGAGCCAATCAGATTTAAGATTTGTTTTGGACCAATCAGATTTTGAGGGGTTGTTTTTTGAGACACTTTAAAACTTCATGTACTCCTCAGAGCAGCTCAGTTTGTAATCAGCAGTCAAACTAGCAGGTCTTGCCTTTGTATTTAGGTTAGAGCTTTGCAAGTAGTGGCTGGTAATTTAGTTGGACTACAGCAATGAATAATCTTTGCTCTAGGTTTATTGTTATAGTGTCATTGTGTAGCAGTCCATAAACAGCACATACATGTTGATATATAATGATAAAAAATTTTTGTTTGCAGAACCTTAGTTTGCTTACTTTAATCAAATAGTCTGCAAATTGTGAGCAAGCTAATAAATATGTAGTTGCACTACTAGTTCCACCATTCCTGACAAGCACTCTCAACAGCATGGGCAGGTAGGGGTTTTACAGGAAATCATGCGTCAAGCTGTCAGAATCACTGCAGTATAATACAATCAGGTTGTAATTAACGCAGCCCTGTTAATTACTTTAATTATAAGTGTCCCCAATTATGAGATGATCTGATAACTAAATATATATCCACTAACAATTTATTGCTCTAGTGCCCAGAGCAGGGATGTCCAACCTGTGGCCCTCCAGATGTTGGAAAACTACAACGCCCAGTATTCTTGGTTTCTTCTGCAATGGAGGAATGCTGGGCGTTGTAGTTTTCAAAAATCTGGAGGGCTGCCGGTTAGAAATCCCAGACCCAGCTGGCATAGCAGGAAAAACAACTTGGATACCGCATATACAGAAAATGAGTGATTGGATAATGCACGGGAATGGCGGCAACGAAGAGTTACTATGTTATGTAACATAGTACTCTTTCGTTGCCGCCATTCCCGTGGCAGGACGCACATAAGTAAAAGACCTTTCAAATCAGCAAAAAATCAAAGTTTATTGCAAGCACTTTCTGTACATTCTTAAAGGTAACAGGTATAATTGGAAGAGGGAATTTCCCATCATGCAATTCACATGATTTGCATGAGCACTGTGTCCATTCCAGTTATAGCAAAACTGCACCTAGTAGAAGATAGTTCAGATTGGATATCTAAAGATAACTATTGTTTCAGTACAGATGTCCTTTTATACCTGTTACCTTTAAGAGAATGTACAGAAAGTGATTGTATTTATACTGCAGTGATTCTGACAGCCTTGACGCATGATTTCCTGTACAACCCCTAACTGCCCTATGCTGTTTGAGAGTGCTTGTCAGGGTATTCATTGCTGTAGTCCAACTAAATTACCAGCCACTTACTTGCAAAGCTCTAACCTAAATACAAAGGCAAGACCTGCTAGTTTGACTGCTGATTACCTGCTAGTTTGACTGCTGATTACAAACTGAGCTGCTCTGAGGAGTACATGAAGTTTTAAAGTGTCTCATAAACACACCCTCAAAATCTGATTGTTAATCAGGTAAAACACCTGTAGCCAGTCTGAGTTAGAATGATCACAATATAAAATCAATTTACAATAATGCAGCCCTGCTAATTACATGAATCTAAAACGATATTTGCACGCATCCGCAACGCCATTCACGCACATAGAACAACATTTGCACGCATCCGCAACACCATTCATGCACTTAGAATGACATTAAAATGTAATTAAATATTAAGTATTTTTACAAACAATTATTATTTTTAACAATGTATTATAATATACAAAAAAATCCATTCATAAAGGTAGTTTGTATTACCGATCAGGAAATTGCATGCTGGGATTGTAGTTTTTGGCAGAAACAGGAAAACGATTTTAAAGTATGTGTTTTTGATTTTTTTTATATTTAAAGCTTCAAGTCCCTCAATTCAGAATGACTTGTACAAGAATCCAAGCCTAAATAGAGGTGGGGGGGTTCGACACCAACTGTTGCCATGTACAATGCTGTTTTAACACCTTACACCTCAGGATTTTCCAGGGTACATAATTGCCCGATTCTTGTACAAGTCATTCTGAATTGAGATTGAGAAAGCCATCGTGAGATATGACTAGGAAACGTCTTCAAGAATAACTAAACTTCAAGTCCGGTTGATCTAATTGAATACAACAGAACCATGACCGATGGCATGAATGGATGAATGAGAACCTTCACAAGCATAGGTCTGGGAAATGTGGCCATTTGGCCTCCTATGATTTACAGTTTCCAAGCTAGATATGAATGTTATTCTAACAAGAAGCTGATTCATTCATAGTTTCTCCTTTTGACATGTGTTTGTGTATATAAAGTTGACACAGGTACCAAACTCTGTTACCCCCGGGGCCAGAGCAGAGAGAGAGAGCCAGCAGAACAGAGCAGCAGAGAGAACCAGCAGAGCCAGAGACAGAAAAGTCAGAGCAGAAAGAAAGCAGCAGGTGGGAGAACAGAAAAGGCGGCAGAGAGAACAGCAGAAGCAGAGCAGAGTAGAACCAGCAAGCCAGGCAGCAGAAAGAGCAGCAGCCAGCGAGAGCAGAAACAGAAAGAAAGAAAAAAAGAATTCTGCCAAAAGTACGACCCCCCCCCCCCACAGCAAGTCCATCCCCCAAATAAATATTGTATATATGTAAATCACCCAACCCTAAAACTGCAATAGTTCTAAAAATGTAGGACTAACCTGTTATACAGCGAAATATACTCCCCGCTTTCCTCTCAAATGGTTTCTGCCTACTCTGTAAGCTTTCTTAGCTCGTTATGAGCTTGCACATGGTCAGAGGAGGCAGCTGTCATATATATGGTTGACTGTTTGTTAACGGGAAGAAACAGGAAGCAGAACAAACATTAACAGGGTATTGTGCAGCATTTCAGGTTAGTCTTTCATCTATTTAATCTAACCATTGCAGTTTTGGGGTTTGGGTGATTTACAGAATACAATATTTATTTGGGGGATGGACTTGCCCTTTGAACAAAATCTTCCATACTGAGTTTATTTCCATTGCAGAGAGAAAAAATAGAACACACGAAAGACCCCTATAGAGGAACAGCCCCATCCCCCACCCCCATGGATGGAAAGAAGTTCTCTTGTGTGAGGAATAATCAACAGGCCCTTGATTTCTGTCCTGAAGGAGGTATATTAAAGGAGAACTATAGTGCTCCTTTAATATCAGATTGGTCCTTTCTACCTCCCAATATAATTTTTAAAAGGAAGAGCAGTGCAAAGAAAACTGCTGCTGCCAGGCTTCCTGAGTGCTTCAGCACTATATTTAATACAGGAAGGCCCAGGACACTAACCTGGCAAATGCTGTAGCTCCTCAAGGTATGAACAATCATTACTACCTCCCTGTTAATTGTTACAGTATAGTGGTCCTTTAATGCTCTGTATTACAGAATTTATACTCTAGAAAACAAATCTATCTTGTTATTTACAGAATTGTGTAGAACATGTCTCGATTCTTCTGAAGAGGAATATTCATCTTCAGTAAATAAGAGGTTCAATGGCACAAAATAGGTATAATAAGAGGCTTTTACAGCAATTTTCCTAAGGTGAACAACAACGCATTAGCTTTGTTTTTCTGAAATTGCAAACCCAATCGCCATGGCAGCGTCATGCTCAGAGAAGTAAAACTCTGCCTGCTATACTGAAATGTTCCCAGTCCATACTAGATAGTGCTGTATATGAGAATACACTTCACCTCCCACAGCAATGTAAATGTTCTACTTATAGTACATAGTAGAGGAGATTAACTTGCTGTACACCTGCATTATTTCATTATAGATAGAAAGGGATTGTCCACTTGTCCAATTTATTGTTTGTTTAATTGAATTTAACTGATTCAACACCATTAGAGTCTTTTTCTATCTATATATTATTGTCCAGTGGTCCTTTGCTGTATCCATGGGGATGTGCACAGTGTGTATGATAATGGCCTGACATCATTAGTGACACCTGTGCATCATAGCGTGAAGGTGTGTGATGTCACACTATGACCCTGGGACATTGAATATTTAAAGGGCATGTCCAACCCTTTTTCAATTTTTTAATATATAGTAGGGCTAGTTCCCCCAGCCCCAACCGCTATATTATCTTTTCCAGAGACATCCCCGATTGTTACTTACCTTCCCCCTCTCCTCTGCCGCACTGCCCGGCCTTCTGCTTGCGTAGAATTGCAAGCAGTGGGCCGGACCGGCAGCCACATCTGTGAATGGCTGACAGGCAGCCAATCATGGACGCGGCTGCTCAGAACGTCGGGGGAGAGAGGGAAGGTAAGTAGAGTTTGGGGGAGTCTCTGGAAAAGATAATATTGTGGCTGGGGCTGGGGAAACTATCTCTACTATATCTACAAGGGAATTTACACTAGAGGGAGGGAGAACGAAATGAGTGGGAGAGGGAGCGGAAGGGGTAGGGAGTAAAGGGCTGCTCTGAGCAAGCCAAAAACCTCTGAGAGGACATCTCAGAGGCGGAAACAATTTCACTGGTGGCCAGGCTCCTGGTGGCCAGTTTTCTGGACTTTGGGGAAACTTTACAGGAGAACCATTTGGAGCTGGGATGTAAGGTAAGGATTTTTATGCACTACAGAGTGGGGCCAGTAGTGGGGGAAATTATAGTTTTGGGGGTGGACATGCCCTTTAAGCTTTTTTCTTTGTTCCTGGTTTCTCAGTTCAGCTTCCAGATCTTTGCTTTTCCTCTGTTAATTGAACTTCTTTGTTGCTGACCTTGTTTTACTATGATCTTGTACGGCCTGCCCTTCTGATCTGCCTACCAACTACAAACCTGTGCTGTCTGCTATGATCTTCTAATCTGCCTACTAACTACGAACCTGTGCTGCCTGTCTGTCCTTCTGATCTGCCTACAAACTAGGAACCTGTGCTGTCTGCTATGATCTTCTGATCCGCCTAATAACTACAAACCTGTGCTGCCTGCCCTTCTGAACTGCTGACCAACTACGAACCCATGCTCTCTGCTATGATCTTCTGATCTGCCCACTAAGTATGAAACGGTGCTGCCTGCCCATGCTTTTGATCTGCCAACCAACTACAAATCTGTGCTGCCTGCCTGTCCTTCTGATCTGCCTACCAACTATGAACCCATGCTGTCTGCTATGATCTTCTGATCTGCCTACTAACTATGAACCCATGCTGTCTGCTATGATCTTCTGATCTGTCTACTAACTATGAACCCATGCTGTCTGCTATGATCTTCTGATCTGCCTACTAACTATGAACCTGTGCTGCCTGCTTGTCCTTATGGTCTGCTGACTGCCTACCAACTACGAACCCGTGCTGCCTGCCCTGACCATCTGGTCTGCCTACTGATTACAATCCTGTGCCTGTCCAGACTTTTTGATTTGCTACTTGTCCTTTTTTCATCTGTTTTCTTGGTGAGCTTCTCTTTTCTCTTCCTCTGGGGGTCATTCCTCTCTTTGTACTCATAGCTTAGAAACTACACAAGGAGCCCGAATTGGTGGTTGTCAACAGTGCAACATCCCCAGCATCAGGGGCTCTGGAGAAAATCACCTGAGCTGTTTGGGTGTCATAAACTGATCAGGGCAATGTAGTAAAGCAAACCGGCATACTTACCTGCAGAAGATCCCACTATGCAGTTATACTTACCTGCCCAAGATCCCACTATGCAGTTATACTTACGTGCCCAAGTTCCCACTATGCAGTTATACTTACCTGCCCAAGATCCCACTATAGTTTACTTAACTGCCCAAGATCCCAATGCAGTTATACTTACCTGCCCAAGATCCCACTATGCAGTTATACTTACTGCCCAAGATCCCACTATAAGTTAATTACCTGCCCAAGATCCCACTATGCAGTTAACTTACCTGCCCAAGATCCACTATGCAGTTATACTTACCTGCCCAAGATCCCACATATGCAGTTATACTTACCTGCCCAAGATCCCACTATGCAGTTATACTTACCTGCCCAAGATCCCACTATGCAGCTATACTTACCTGCCCAAGATCCCACTATGCAGTTATACTTACCTGCCCAAGATCCCATTATACAGTTATACTTACCTGCCCAAGATCCCACTATGCAGCTATACTTACCTGCCCAAGATCCCACTATGCAGTTATACTTACCTGCCCAAGATCCCACTATGCAGTTATACTTACCTGCCCTAGATCCCACTATACAGTTATACTTACCTGCCCAAGATCCCACTATGCAGTTATACTTACCTGCCCAAGATCCCACTATACAGTTATACTTTACCGCCCAAGATCCCATTATACAGTATACTACCTGCCCAAGATCCCACTATGCAGCATACTTACCTGCCAAGATCCCACTATGCAGTTTACTTACCTGCCCAAGATCCCACTATACAGTTATACTTACCTGCCCAAGATCCCACTATGCAGCTATACTTACCTGCCCAAGATCCCACTATGCAGTTATACTTACCTGCCCCAAGAATCCCACTTATACAGTTATACTTACCTGCCCAAGATCCCACTATGCAGCTATACTTACCTGCCCAGATCCACTATGCAGTTATACTTACCTGCCCAAGATCCCATATACAGTTATACTTACCTGCCAAGATCCCACTATGCAGCTATACTTACCGGCCCAAGATCCCACTATACAGTTATACTTACCTGCCCAAGATCCCACTATGCAGTTATACTTACCTGCCACTATTGTACAACATGGCTGCTGGCAAATCAACATCTAGATAGAGCCCCAAGGAAGATATTGTACAACCCCTCCCTATTTTTTTTAATCCTTTTCACTATGGTCTTTTTTTTCCGTTGGTCTTACCCCTTCTCCTTACCCTTTTTCCCCCCCCCCCCCCCCCCCCCCCTCCCAATTAGCAATCCCCCCACCTTTTTTTTTTTTGTTTTGAGCTTCCCTCCCCACGCGAAGACTATGTATACAACCCATGGCTGCTGGCAAAATCCCCATTTAGAATACGAGCCCAACGGAAGACCCTATTTGTTACAACATCCCTTGGCCGCTCGCCTGGCACATCCCCCATTAGAATAGCAACCCAAGGAAGACAGTGTACAACATGGATCGCCTGGCACAATCGCCATTAGAATTAGCAGCCTCAAGGAAACAGACTATTGTACACATGGATGCCTGGCCACACTTCCATTAGACTAGAGCCCCAAGGAAGACTAGTGTACAACAGGCTGCTGGCACATCCCCATTAGAATAGAGCCCAAGGAAGAATTGTACAACATGGCTGACCTGGGCACATTCCCATTAGAATAGAGCCAAGGAAGGACTATTGTAAACATGGCTGCCTGGCACATCCCATTAGTGATAGAGCCCAAGGAAGATATGTGATACAACATGAGCGGGGCACCATCCACAGTAGAATAGAGCCCAAGGAAGATATTGACAAAATGGCTGCTGGCACAATCCCATTGAATAGAGCCCCAAGGAAGACTATTGTTACAACATGGGCTGCCTGGACATTCCCATTAGAATAGAGCCAAGGGAAGGACATGTACAACATGGCTGCCTGGCCAGCTTTCATTAGAATAGAGCCCAAGGAAAGACAATGTATCTGAACCTAGGCCAAAATTTCTTCGGAACAAAAGTGGTTTGAGTGCGGCTATAAGAAGGAACCAATCAGGGAGATCAATAAAAGTTTATCGTTTAAAATGGTGGCTAATTGTGCCCACCCCCAATCAGATTTTATTAAACCATTGAAATAACCTGAATGTTGTAAAAATATGGATAGCCCTTATCGCTTGATAGTTGGTTTAACGATAAAGATAACGGGCCTGCACGGTCATAAAATACATTTTTACAATGCATCACTCTTTATGACTGTGATGTTAAAATACATAATAGGGGCAATAGGGCATTACATTTCCTTTATGAATACGCCAGATGGTGTAAGACTGTTGGCCTGATGGGGGCGCTGGAGAAACAAATTCCAAAACACCGTCTGAGCATAGATTGGTTAAATAGAGACACGTGACAAATCACGGTATTCAATCATTTACAAATATTTTGGGCAGTTCTTGGAGGGCCTGAGAAAAATAAACAGTGACTACGTCCTGTCATTGGGTCAATTAATGTAATGCGAAACAGCCAACACATTTGCCGTCAGTAATGTTAATGTCACATAACTTTAGCATTCTCGCTTTTGGATGCGAACCTAGGGTCCCTCTGGGGGTAATTAAATATGGATTTACCTGGGGGAATTTACTGAGAGACAACAGTTTTCCTATTTCATCTTTAAAATCCCACTTAACCATTCTCCACCTAACCAATGATACGCATGAATTTACTGCGGGTGATCTTTCAATGTGGTCTATTTAGAGGAATAAAGTCACAATGCAGTTAAGGCCTCACCCCCCCCCCAACGTATTTACCACAAGTGTGATATTAAATCTGCAGATCTCTGTACATTCCCCATGACATCGTTTTCTCCTTCACCACACTTTCTCTGTCCCAACTTCCCTTGCCGTATATACTATAACTGTAGGTGCAACCAAGATCTCCAATGCCAGCCCTCCATCACATCATCTCCGTCCCTTTCCTACAACACCTGGCGGACCATTGTCCTTCTAATAGGGTAAGGGAGATAAATCAACTACCATCTACTAGTGTGATGGATGAGGAACTATACTATGTCTACAAGAGGTGTTGTTATATCTTGTGGTTTCATGTTGGAAGTAGTGGAATGGAATATCCTGTCAGTCCACAAGCTTGGTGATGGTCAAGAAAGTTCCATAACGTTATGTGTAGATCCTTGTGCAGTGATCAGTTACCCTGCTCTATGGACTAATGAATCAAAAACATCCTGTTTCCATGGGAAAGTTTTACCATGTATATATATATTTTATAAAAGCTGTGTTTAGTTTATGTTCAATTAAACTTGTCTGTGGTTCTTTAAACAACTTTATGAAAGAAAACAATCAACTGCCAAATTGAACAGATTAAGGCAACGCAAGTAAACAATCTCCATCAAGCCTCATCACTCAGGGTCAGATAGGAGTCACAATTAGAGGGTAATAGAATTCAGAAGACCAATAGACAAACACTGAATGCAGCAGTAAAATGGGAAACATACCAGGGCAGGAATCTCACTTGCAACAGGAAAACCTTTATATTTCAGAAACAGAAAACAAACACTGTATGAAGTATTAAAGGAGAAATATAAAACAGGACAAAATCCTCATTGTCTTAACTCCATTGATGTAAAGGGACAATTTCACCCCCTGAATTAAAATGCTAAACAGTAAATCACAACCACAATAGGTGTAAAGCTGACATATTTAGGACTAATCTGTTATGCAGACAAGTTCGTCTTCCCTTTCCTTTCTATTCTAAAGTTTTCCACCTCCTTGCCAAGCCCTCCAAGCTATTCTCCAACCTTGCACGATGCTCAGAGAAGGCAGCTCGGGATATAGCATTCAGTCATTGGCTGTGATGTCATCAGCCACACCCACAGAAGACGAAAGACCGGAAGAGAACAAGAAGACAGAGAGGGTGGTAAAGAACACTCAGACAGCATCCCAGGTTGTAAACTATTGCAATTTTGGGGTAGATTTACCTATAAGCTATTTTCATATAAGAAGTGCACTTGGCCTTTTAAACACAACAGGTTTTGAAATTAATAGAGGAAAATCCACATTTACTAATTTAAAGTTGTGACATTAACAGCACCAAGAAAACATTACAGCTAACCAATCTGTCTGTACAACATGCTACTTAAACCAGTAAAAGTGATAGTTGGGGCACATGTTGTTTAAATGGGGGTTGCAGGATCATTATTGATAAATGGTGCTACGAGTACAACAATACATACTAGAACAATACATACATAATACAGTGCATACAGTATACGGTGATACAGTACATATGGTAATACGTACATACAGTGCATCAGTACATACCTACCATACAGTCACATATACAGTACATATGGTGATACACAGTACACTATGTACACAGTGCATAACAGTACAACTTAAACAGTACATAAGATACATGTTGTGCCATATACATGTGGGCATACAGGCTACAGTACATTGGTGCAGACAGTACATACAGTGGAGTGTACATATGGTGCATACAGTACATAAAGTGCATACAGTACATACTCGCGTACATACAGTGCATAAATTACACTTGGTGCATACAGTACATATAGTGCATACAGTACATACGTGCATACTCTACATACAGGCATATGGTACATATAGTGCATTGCATACGGCCTGCATAGTACATACAGTGCATAGGTTACATACAGTGCATACAGTACATAGGTGGCATCTCATACAGTATGCATATTGTCATGGTGAATACAGCATTACGCACTCCTACATATGGTACATACAATGATACAGTAAGCAATTCTCAGTCATATGGTACAGCTAGGACATACAGTGCATACAGAACATATGGTACATACAGGCATAAAGTACATATGCTTTCGGTACATTACAGTGCATTACAGTCCATATGGTTGCTACAGTGATCAGTGCATTCAGTACTATGGCTACGGACATTCTAGTGCTACAGTACATACTCCGTGCGGCTACCAGTACATAAGTGTGGTCTCCGTACATACAGTGCCAGCCAGATTCCGTGATTACAGTGCTCATATCTGTACATTAGTAATCCCCATGGCATACCGTCATCAGTCACAGAGTGTATACAGTGCATACTGTGAGTTTTAGTAATTAAGTCCTGTCTCGGTAGTAATCGGTCCTCTACCTACCGTCCGTACATCGTCTACGATTGAGTATTACTACGAGTATTCATACAGTGCATACAGTCCCCTGTACACTTGTACGTCATGGTACATACAGTGCCATTCAGTGCCTAACAGTACATCACGACACCATACATATAGGATACAAACAAATCAAGTGGATCAATGCATCTATGTGAAAAACATGGTTCTGGGATGGATCTCTATACTTGTATCCTGTAGCTATAAAGTTTTGCTGTAGGCTTTTCTGCCTGCCAGAGGAGGACAGGAAACCTGTGGGCACATTGAAGCAGCAGTAAGCCACTGCTATCTGGACACGGGCTCTAAATTCACATTATGGATATGCCCTGAGTGAGCAGGTAGTCGCCTTCATTTGTTTGGACTCACAGATACTGTTCATTTAATCACGAGACTGGAGATCCAATCAGAAGTTTGAATCTCCCAGCCCCATGCAACCCTATAACTATTGTAACAATATTTCATTTAAGGGCAGGTAGAGTGATCAGGGCTGAGCACTGGCAGTAAAAACTTAAAATTATGAATGTTTAATGATGCAAGAATGGGAGGTGGGAATACT
Source organism: Hymenochirus boettgeri (assembly GCA_019447015.1). NCBI lineage: Eukaryota > Metazoa > Chordata > Amphibia > Anura > Pipidae > Hymenochirus > Hymenochirus boettgeri. Next base: position 223,942,862 of record CM033475.1, read on the forward strand.
GCCTTACCTTTCATACAATGACAGAATCATAAAGGAAATAGTTCATTTATAATTCAGTTTCATGACTGACAACAAATGAAATAAAAGTTTCAGTTCCCCTTAGATAAGAAGAACACTTTGAACAGGATTCCTATTGAGCTTGGTTTTCGGTGAAATTTCCCCCTAAATTTTGGAAATTTCTATATTCTCCGATCTTGTTCTAAGAGAAAACATCCTTCCTGTTATTTACAAACCTTATATAAACTATATTGGCCCCTCTAGCCATTTAAATACAATCACATCAGGATGTTTTGAAAAGCCACTGATTTAAATTAAGAGGATAAATCATTGTTAAGGGCTGAACAATACGTTGGTTATTAATCTCATTGGTGCTCAGTTTTATTTTTGTAAATAGTCAATAATAAATGAATGTGTCAGGGATATGACCTCATATATAGTATGGGACAATGATATGACCTCATATATGGTATGTGTCAGTGATATGACCTCATATATTGTATATAGTCAATAATATGACCTCATATGGTAGTATGAGACAATGATATGACCTCATATATAGTTTGATACAATGATATGACCTCTATATAGTATGGGACAATGATATGACCTTATATATAGTTTGAGGACAATGCTATGACCTCATATATGGTATGTGTCAGTGATATGACCTCATATATGGTATGAGTCAATAATATGACGACTCATATGGTATGAGACAATGATAGACCTCATATATAGTATAAAACAATTATATGACCTCATATATGGTATGTGTCAGTGATATGACCTCATATGGTATTAGTCAATAATATGACCCATATGGTATGAGACAATGATATGACTTCATATATAGTATAGGCAATGATATAACCTCATATAAAGTTTGAGACATGATATGACCTCATATATGTATGAGACAATGATATGACCTCATATATAGTTTGAGAAAATATATGACCTCATATATGGTATGTGTCAGTGATATGCCCTCATAATTGTATGTGTCAGTTTTATGACCTCATATATGGTATGGGTCAATGGTATGATCATATATGGTAGTGCAGTGATATGACTCATATATGGTATGTGTCAGTGATATGACCTCATATATGGTATGTGTCAATAATATAACCTCTATATGGTATGAGTCAATGGTATGACATGAACAGAACTCAATTAAGTTTATCAATTTTAGCTGCACTAACTTCAGCATATCTGCCCGGGTGCTAATCAAAAAAAAAATTAAATTTGGACATAAAATTGATTATATTAGGGGTTATAACTCCACTCTAATACAGCAGCAAGAATGGAACAAATAAAAAACACACTAGCAAAAGGAAATGGTATATGGTTTATAATGACACATAATGAACACATCATCTTACAATGGAACCAGCAGACAATAAACATCTGAGAATGAACCAAGGACTCTTGTGTTCAAAGCAACCGCAATGTACCACAAGCAACTTCCTGTAGATCACAACAATGAGAAGGCAATAGATATGTGAATCATCAGTTACCTGGAGACAAGGGAATTTATTTTCTGTATTTATGTGCTGAATGATGTTTATGAAAGAACAAAACTGAACATAAAGGGGAATTAAATTCCGTAATGGTATAAAGAAAATTTACAGGGCACATAAGCAAGTTAAGTAGACCAAGAGGGCCTATTTACAAGTTCATTAAGATTCTCTGCCAATATCGCCGAATTAGAAACGCGATTCACCATAATTCACTTATCTGGTATTATAGCTCAATTGTATTTATAAAAAGTTTTTTTTTTACGATGTTAGCCTACAAAATGCCTGTTGAGGTGGCGATTAAAACATTACTGGGCACATTAGTAACCTGGAGAAATTTCAGATTATGGAGTAAAAACATTTGATTTAGTTCTCCTTAAAGGGTATGTCTGCACCCCATCCCTGGAAAAAATAAAATCCCCCCAGAATGAGACTTCACTAGGTTAAAATTGTCAAATCTGATACTAAATATACTTACCAGCCTTCGTTCCTTGGCTGACTTCTCCGTGCCTGGAAGTAGCTGAAGGGGCTGGACCTGCAGCAGCGTCAGTGATTGGGCTGAAACTCAATCACTAATGTGGCTGCCGATCCGGCCTCTTCTGCTGCTTCTGTGGAGGGATTACATGCAGCATCTTCATTTTTTACACTTGCATGGAAAGCATCTGAAGGGAGGGGGAAAACTTCACTGCACATGCCAGAAACCTCTAGGAGGAGAGAGGAAATGCACCACACCAGGGAAAGGCTCCTACTCTTCAGTTTCCTTGCCATGCAGGACAACCATATGCAGAACAGTAGGCTTAGTATTGGGGCAAATTTCAGTTGGGGGGGGGGTTGGACATGCCTTTAATTGCTGAAATACCACAGGTCATGGTGTGTATTGTCTGATGTACAGGTAGGTGAGGTGGCTATGCATATAATCGCTCCCCAATAGTTTGGGGCTATAAGAGGAAAGATCAAGCCATATAAATAAAAGATTAAAAATAAATATGTACTTATACCCTTGCTGTGGTGAAATAAGATAAGCAGCTCTAAATGGAGCATGAGCTATATGACCAACTGCTAGATATATAAATATATATGAGGATTTCCTTGACACCCAACAAAAATCTAGACCAATCTATTCCTACTGCTCCTCTGCAGTTCTCAGGAACGTACAACACACAGATCCGTAACAAGTTCCATTTCTTTTATATAGTTAACATAGAAAAAACGGCGCACAGCATTTCCAACATCACTGCGCCATGTATAATGGCAATCCATCCAAATATATGGTGTCATGGAGACTTCACGACACCTTGACATTCCACCAATTCCACTGAATTCCTAGTCCATATCACGGTCAATGAGAGTAGATGAGTTAATATAGAGATCTATCATTTGTCTACATTTGCAGATGGGAAACTAGAAAGGGAAAAGGGAAAAGTATAAACTTTGAATTTGGCTTGAAAGACTGCATTTTGGAAGGGAATTTGTGTGTTTGTCTGCAGTTTTAAAACTCAATATGCAAATGAAGAGGACATTGTTGTTTTTTACTTACCCTTTAAATATGTCACATGCTGGTTAGGTTATTGGTGTGTGTGTAGTCAATCAGGTTGGGGGATAAAATACTAACTTTTTGATGATTGGTCAAAATGTGTTTTATATGGCTGCCATGGAATGGAAGGGTAGGGGCAGTAGGGTGTGTACCTGGATCAGGTTGGAAGTTAAAAAACAAACTTTTGATTATTGATCACAATATTTTTTTACTTTAGTTACCCTTTACATATGGCTGCCATAGTAATGGATAAGTAGATCAGTAGGGTGTGTTACCGGGTCGTGGTGGGGTTAAAAAAAAAAAACTTTTTTGATGATTGGTCAAAATTAGTTTTTTTGACTTTAGTTACCCTTAAGTATGTCTGCCACAGTAATGGATAAGTAGATCAGTAGGTGTTGTGTACCTGGGTCTGGTTGAGGGGGTATGTTTTTTTGTGTTTACAACCATAAAACTATCTTTTATTGAGGATAATCTAAATTAATTTTTTGACTTTAGTTACCCTTTAAGTATGACTGCCACAGAAATGGATAAGTAGATAGTAGGTGTGTGTACCTGGGTCTGGTAGAGGGGGTATGTCTTTTTTGTGTTTACAACCATAAAACTATCTTTTATTGAGGATAATCTAAAAATGTTTTGACTTAGTTACCCTTTAAGTAGTGCTGCCACAGTAATGGATAGTGATTAGTAGGTTGTTGTACCTGGGTCTGGTTTGAGCGGGTATGTCTTTTTGTGTTTAAAACCATAAAACTATCTTTTATTGAGGATAAATCTAAATTAATTTTTTTGACTTAGTTACCCTTTAAGTATGACTGCCACAGAAATGGATAGTAGATTAGTAGTGTGTGTACCTGGGTCTGGTAGAGGGGGTATGTCTTTTTGTGTTTACAACCATAAAACTATATTTTATGAGGATAAATCTAAATTAGTTTTTTGACTTTAGTACCCTTTAAATATGGCTTCCCTGGGAATGGATAGGTGAGGTCAGTAGGTGGGTGTACCTGTGTCTGTGTGGGGGTTGGGGTTATCACCATTTGTATCTATGACCATGAAACAAACTGTTTTGAAAATATCCACATTTGAGGATTGTTACGATTATAGTCTATGGGTAAAAATGTCCGGAAAAACACCGTAATGCTTCCGCGGATTCCTAGCTAGAAGATAGCACACTTCTCCTATATGCTGCACCGTCGTACCGAATTTCATGTATCTAGCTCAAAAACTGTGGGAGGAGATACGGTCCAAAAAAAGGGAAGATAAAACGGAAGAAGAAAAAGAAAAAGAAGAAGAAATAGGAATTGGGTTTTTCAAGCCAAATTAATGATTGATTTTAAAACTCCACTGCCTCCCCTCCTGTGGATGTTAGGACATTGCAGTGGGACTTAAAGTGACTGTTGGTAACTCTGAGTAGGGTGTATATTTTTTATTAATTAGATTTAGTCTTTTGAATTCAACTGCAATTATCCTGGATAAATTCCCCTTTCATCATTTACTTAAGAAAACGTGGAAGAACCCTAACGTATGTGATAATAAGCTGGCACTGTTCCTTGCGTTTTGTTAACAAATATTGCCATATCTACATTGTATTTACTCTTCCTGTTTAAGATTTGTGCCAAATAACACCAATATATATATAATCTTCCATACTTCTTGGGTGTTTTTTTTCTAAAGGGCATGTCCACCCTTAAAAGAAAAAAACTGGTCAATGTCCGTTACCTGCCCCAACCCCAATTATATATTCAGCACATTATTACCTGCATTAACCAGATATTTAAGTTGTTTTACTGTCTCAATTCTGGCGAGTAAGCTGGTCCCTCCCTCTGCAGTCAATCAAGGCTATAACTGCTGACATCACAGCCAATGATGCTGCTGTTTCACCGTGCTTCCTCTGCACATGCTCAAGATTATAAAAGCTCATTGAGCAGAGGGTGGAGGCAGATATATTTTCCAGAATGGAAAATAACAGACTAAATATCTGTTTACAAATACATGAAATAAAGGGCAGATAGCTGACAAGTCCCCTGTTTTTTGTGTGGACCCTGTGGTATCCGTATCCAGCCTTGATTTAGAAATAATACTGCCGTAGTCATTACTAATGTGGGTGGAAGTCATTCTAGTGGAATATAATTCCATTTGTTTGTGTTGGGGATCATGTTTAAAACCATTTATTACACGAATTCTTTTTAAAATATTATTTATTCTACAGACCCAGTAGGCATGAAACATGAACAATCAACTTCCAGAATCCTATGAGCAGGGAAAGCTGTAAGAGAATATTACTTCTGCGGGGACACATAGTTGTCTTTTCCCAGCAAGGTCACTTGTTATGTAGAACACAATGGCTTTTACAAGCGCACCATTTCAGTACAACTTTGCAACAGATCATTCTGTTTATTCATATGAATAAATGAAGTGGCAGAGAATCAGAGCAGGAATGTTCCCCCTCCCAGTAGCAAAGGGGTCATCAGACGCACAAACATATCGTACGAGCTGTTCTCGCGTCATCTCCATGTATATTCAAATCAAATGCATTTAATGGGAGAGTGTCGTCTACAAACCTTCCTACACATTCAGGGCTGGTGTATGTATTGTAGTCGATCGTGCACTACTAGTAAGAGAACCATTTACCTTTGAAAGCTTAGATTAGTTGGGGAAAAGTTAGCACCATGTTTAACGATAAGAAGTTTTATTGCATCTCCCTGTACATGTGTTTATCTCTCTCTCTATGGCTGTTTCACAATTAGCTCATTCCATATTCAACTTTAAAGGGTATCTCCACTGATAAAAAAAAATAATAATATTGGCCATTCAGTTTATTGAAGAACGGGAGGGAAAGGAGCTGTGTCTTAAGCTGGGTACACACAGTACGATAAAGTTATCCGATGGTATCGAGGCTTTATCGGTACTGTACAGTTTTCCAGAATGAGCGATTCTCCTATAGGGAAGTCTGCCGCGGCCAAGGGAAACACACAGTCACTCGGGACCGTGTGTACGTGACTTTTGTAAACACGTGCAAGCACGATGTGTACTAATGGCAGTTCAGCCAATAATCGGCCCATGTATGGGCATTTATGGAGGAAAAATGGACGCTCCATAGGTAAGAAACCCAGGAGCTACAAAATATTAATTTCTGCATCCAACCAACCAGCCATCTACTTGCAAATCTGTAACCATAATACATAGGCAAGACTGCTACTTTGACTGCTGATTATAAACTGAGCTTCTGAAGATTCCATGCCATTATAGTGTCTCATAAACACACACCCCAAAATCTTATTGGTCTAGATACAATCCTAAATTTGATTGGATCATGGATCTTGGACCAATCGGACATTGAGGGTGGGTTTAGGAGTCACTACAAATAGTGAATGTTCAGTAAGGAGTCCTAGTATCAGTTATGCGTTTCATCTGAAATGTTATGTCTTTGTACTAAGGCATGTAATGGGATATAAGCTTATGAGTGATTGGCTGGGTAGCTTGAATGAGCAGCCCTTAGTTCAGTGGCTCTCAGTTTAGTTCTCAGTATGTTTGTCAGTATCTAAGATAAAAAAATTGGCAAAAGTTTGATTTGATATGTCAACTCGCTACTCAACAGGAGATCTGAGTAAGAGAGCTATTGATGTATTGGATATATCTGGTTCCACAATTTCACCGAAATAATCTCCAGTAATAGAACAGAGGGAGATGATTGTAAACCAGTCCAGAGAGCAACAGGTAATGAAAGGGATATCAGAAAAAACACCAGCAAAGCTGAGTGTGAATAATTGCAGGTGTAAAAGCCACCAGTCTGTAATAAATGCAGCTCTGCTTGTAAAAACTGTTGTGTCCTTCATTCACTGGATAATTGGTATTCTCTGTCTCTCCCTTTCTTTGTATATAAATATATATCTTTAACTAACAAATAAAGACGGTTATCTTACAAATATAACCTGATATATAAAATGAAGAAGGTCTGAAATATTTACTAAAATCTGTATGTGTGTTACACAGATAAACTGATTCAATCTGACCCAACATGCTACTTGCACACAACAATATCAGATCATGTAGCTGATGACTATAGAAGAAGGGAAAGGGTTAAACATGTAAAATCCCAGAATCCCAGGTGGGACTTGCAAATCAGTTGTTGCATGTTAACTGATTCTGCATGTTTAATTAATAAATAGAGCAAGTGCTAGTTTAACCATTATGCAAACCCCTTCTGATTGGTGGACATATCTCCCTGTGTATGGCCGACCAATCCCATACGCTTATGGGGATTGGTCGGGTCTGTGTGGGCTGTTCCTCAATGTGATCTGTGGCACACGTGTTGTGGAAATCTCACGTGTATGGCCACCTTTAGACCCCCCACCCAGGGAGGTTTTCCTCAGGCCCCCCGTTCACCCAGTTTGTAACTGACGGATTATGTTTCTATCTGTTGCTAAATCTTTCATGCCATCTCTTATGTATCTTATTCAGAATTAAAGACTTAAAAGTCCTCAAACCTTTCCGCCTTTGGACATCACATAGCAACAAAACATCCTAATAAATAAATGCAAATGACATTAAGGCCGGATGTCCTAATGGGTAATTATCATGCTTCGAGCAGCTGCTAATTAATTCCAGAGCATTGCTGTTTCTTTATCCTCGTGCAAGGCCTTCAGCGTTTTTAAAATTCAAGTGTCAAGTCAAATATTTTATCTCCTTTTTACATTCTTCCTTTTTAAATGTTTTATTCTGGAACGTTTTCTTCAACCTGGTTTGCCAACCAACCCAGGAATAATTAATCATTATCTTCCCTTAAAGGGACAACTGTCATAGCCGAGCTCCACCTCACCTAAGCTTGGGATTCATCAATGAGAAGAAAGCGCTTGTTGCAGAGCATGTTTCCAAGGGTAGGCCCTGGGCATTAGAGGGGTGGAGAAACTCTCTACAGTTGTCCTTTAAATTATGTTTCTATGGATTTGTTACTGAAGGGTCACAGTCGGGATTGGGGAAAATCTGGACATACGGAATAATCTTAGGCTTGACACCCACCGCCCAATTATTGATTGAAACACCAAATGGCTATTGCAGTTTAATCGGTAAAGTTAACTATGATTTACTAATGTGTCTGATCGTCTATAATGTCTATAACCATGGAAAGTCCACCCAATCCAAACAAAATGGTGGACAGTCAATTAGAAAAAAATGATCAACATCTTTGTACCAGGCTTGCAGTACATTTCTTTGTTCATGAATAACTCATGAACAAAATTCTAAAATACCATAAAAGTAATGGACTAAGGTATTGTAAAATATGACATATTTATTATAGACTATTGAAGTTTAGTTTAGGCAGCTATCCACATCTTGGAAGGTGGCCATTCATAGTGTGTTAGAGAGGGAGGGGGGATCCCTGGATACTTTAATGATCAGCTGTTACTTACATGAAGTTTCCCTAACCACTTTGGTCCTCTTTGCCTTGTCCACAGTGCTCTGCAAAGAGGTGTATCTACCCAATGGCTTCACAATGGACTGACACTGACAGTTATGAAAGAAACTTCATGTTCTCACCCTTACACATGCTGGGATGGGATGAAATATGTTATGGATATATCATAGTCTACAGACCCGTGAACAGTTGAAATGCAAAGATTGCTGCTGTATTATTGGAAGGCTTGGTGGCTATATAGTTCTTACCATATGATTGCTGCCAATCAGAGCATTTAGTTTTATTACTGTAGGTATCACTAAGCTCAGATCGTGCAAAGGCAATCTATGAAATGAGTGATTAGTGAGTGTAAGAAAACCACTAAAAAATATGTGGATTATTGATGAACAACATTGAGCTGGAGCTGACCAGGAATTGACACAGAAGTGCCACCAGTATTGTCCGCATGGTCAGTATCTTGGGAAGGAGCTAGAACTAGCCCATGGTATTTGGGATAAGATACAGCTTGAAAATCGTTCAGACTCTTTCAGTAATCACATCTCTGGGTAACATTTAAGTAAATATTCCAAAAAACATCACAAAAGGTGAACAAACACCAATTTGGATCCATCTCAATAATAAAGTCCTTCCTCTAGAGGACCGACAATGGAACGGTCAACAGAGGCCAACGGTGTGTGAACAAAGGAGACAGAAGGGTCACTCTGCCCTGCTCGGCTTTCAATTTACCCCGAATACACCAATTATAATCCCCCACCAAGTGAGTTCCACCTTACTGCTGGGAGTCATTATAACATTATCAGACTGGATTGGATTTGGGTTTCCGGTTGGGCTCTTTCCTTTATGTAGAACATCAACAGAAAATGTTCGTAAAATTAGAACTTGAAAGACAAGAAAAACAACAAATGATCAACCTGTTTGTTCTACTTATGTAGGTAACACGGGGAGGTTAGAAATGGGAAATATTAGGACATTTATTTTAAACAAAATCTTTTTACCAATTTGCAATTGCTGGAAGATGTTTGTAGCAATTACACAGAGAGATGTGTATTTTATCAGCCCAGTGGCGATGTGCATTAGGGCCCTGGAATAGGGAATGTGGTTCTCATTAGGGACTGAACATTCTAAAATGAATGGCGGGTGCTGTGTTGCTTTCATCAGCTTAGCGGAATTATATAGCAGTTCGTTAAATGGTTCGTACGATAGTTTATGAAAGGAAAGTCATGAGAGGACCTTCTGTTCTCCAGGAAAAGTCATTACAAGTACAAATTAACATACCATATTAATATGCTGTATAATGATGATGAATACATTCTATATATTTGCAGTACATTAGGATGTCCCACCCACTATTGTGGATTACAGTGATTGATGGACTGTATAAAGGTTACTAGTTTCTTTCCTTTTTGCCATTTCAGGCTACTCACTGTATACAAACTAAACTAGTATTCTTCATCTATTACTGGCCCTGGAAATATCTGGTATATCTGTGATATCTGTTTTATTCAGTCAAATCAAATGGACTTAAAGTTTAGTTCTTGAAGACATTCGATAGTCATCCGACTGGATCTCTCAATTCAGAATGACATACAGTACAAGAATCTGTTGGCAATAAATACCGTGGAATGGTCTAAAACAGCCAGGTGTTAGGGAACTCTTGAATGCAAGGTGTTGATTGCATTGTAGGTTAGAGGTGTTATTTAAATGCCCAGGGTAAGGAGTCAAAACAAATTAAAGTGGCAGACAATAGATGTCGAACCACCTCATGCAGTGGCTTCCTTCCATCTCTTTTTAACCAGTATTGCTCTTTATCTATAAGATATTATTTCTATAAGATGCAGGTACACAGCTAAATTCTGACCTGAGGGATTGGCTCTTCTGTGCTAGGCCATACAGTGCTGCAGTTTATGTAAAGTCTCCCACAAAGAACTCTCATTGCCCTGAAATAAGATTGGGTCCTTTGGATGCATCAGTTGCTGCCTCAGGGTTGCTGGGTTTAAAGCAGTCAGGCATACAGTGCCTTGAAAATTCTTCTTAAAGGGCACGTCCAGTGTAAAAATAACTTTAGCTAGAAATGAAGATCAACCCCCAATCCTAGGGTTTGCATTAATAACATTTTCTAAGATGCCCTGTAGTTCCTTACCTGACCCGTCCCATGTTGCTTCATTTGCTCCGCAGCTGACAGTTCGGCTGTCAGTAAAGGATGTGATGTGACAGCCGTGACCAGGAAGTGGAGCGGCTGTCAGCACAGAGACCTCTTCTTCCGTTTTGCTCAAGACAATCTTGAAACAGGAGCAGGGGGCGGCTCCCAGGCAGGGAAGGACCAGGTCAGGTAAGTGACTTCAGGGGCATCTTAGGAAAATGTTACAGTATTAATGCAAACCCTAGGTTTGGGGGGGTTGATCTTCATTCCTAGACAAAGTTATTTTTACACTGGGATTGCCCTTTAATTTCTTCTTCTTCTTCTATGTTTTTCTGACACCCCACTACATATGGGATGACCAGTTCTTTCTCCTGTCCCCTACATATGGATGACCATGTTCTTTCTCCTGTCCCACTACATATGGGATGACCATGTTCTTTCTCTGTCCCGCTAATATGGGATGACCATGTTCTTTCTCCTGTCCCGCTACATATGGGATGACCATGTTTTTCCTGTCCCACTACATATGGGATGACAGTTATTTTCTCCGCCTACAAATGGGATGACCATGTTCTTTCTCCTGTCCCGCTACAAAATGGGTGACCATGTTCTTTCTCCTGTCCCGCTACATATGGGATGACCATGTTCTTTCTCCTGTCCCGCTACATTGGATGACCATGTTCTTTCTCCTGTGCCCGCTACATATGGGAGCCATGTTCTTTCTCCTGTCCCGCTACAATAGGGATGACCATGTTCTTTCTCCGTGTCCCGCTACATATGGGATGACCATGTTCTTTCTCCTGTCCGCTACATATGGGATGACCACGTTCTTTCTCCTGTCCCTACATATGGGATGACCATGTATTTCTCCGTCCCGCTACAAATGGATGACCAGTTTTTCTCCTGTCCTGTACATATGGGATGACAGTTCTTCTCCTGTCCCGCTACATATGGGATGACCATGTTCTTTCTCCTGTCCCGTACATATGGGATGACCATGTTTCTTTCTCCTGTCCCGCTACATATGGGATGACCATGTTCTTTCTCCTGTCCCACTACATGGGATGACCATGTTCTTTCTCTGTCCGCTACATATGGGATGACCATGTTATTTTCTGTCCCCTACAATGGGATGACCATGTTCTTTCTCCTGTCCCGCTACAAATGGGATGACCATGGTCTTTCTCCTGTCCCTACATATGGGATGACCATGTTCTTTCTCCTGTCCCGCTACATATGGGATGACCATGTTCTTTCTCCTGTCCGCTACATATGGATGACCATGTTCTTTCTCCTGTCCCGCTACAAATGGGATGACCATGTCTTTCTCCTGTCCGCTACAAATGGGATGACCATGTTCTTTTCCTGTCCGCTACATATGGGATGACCATGTTCTTTCTCCTGTCCGCTACATATGGGATGACCATGTTCTTTTCCCTGTCCCGCTACATATGGGATGACCATGTTTTTCTCCTGTCCCGCTACATATGGGATGACCATGTTCTTTCTCCTGTCCCGCTACATATGGGATGACCATGTTCTTTCTCCTGTCCCACTACATATGGGATGACCATGTTCTTTCTCCTGTCCCACTTCTTACCTTGTGGAATTCCTGTTTTTTCCTTCTTCTAGCTTTCACAAAGGCCCAGTCCAGAGATCCACAAGTTTTAACCTTAGAGGAGAATCAATCTTCGGGTTCAGGACTCCATGCATGCACCTGCTTTTTAAGGAAAAATGAAACATGTTTAAGACACTGTAGTGTTAAGTCAGCACCCCATGCCCACTGCTCCAGCCACACCTCTCTGTGGCACAAATTGTATAGGGGTGTACTTTTAAAAGTTTGTCTCGGGTGGCAAAATTTTAGAACAATCCCTGGTTCAAATCCACTTGGAAGTTGTATGGTCCCCTCTGTTATGTGTTTTTTTTTGTGTTCAATCTATTTTGCGATACCATCTCTGTAACTTAAGATTGCCCATAAAATACCATTGCAGTCGTCTTCTACGCATGGTTTGTGTGAACGAATGTTCATATATGTATGGCCACAGCTTATCGGAAGTTGCCAATACACACGGCTATGAATATGGCCCTTAATTTGTTTTGTTTGTACATGAGAATTGAATCATCTCAAATTATTGACACGTGAGAGGGTGACCATTGGCACTGAAACAATAATTCAATAAACACTTTCTAGTTACCATAGAGTTTCCGTGGTACCATAGGTCTTTCATGGTTACCATAGAGAGTCTTCCATGGTTACCATAGAGTCTTCCATGGTACCTAGAGTCTTCCATGCCTTTCCCTTTCTATATCCCATATATGTCAGGGTTATACATAAAAGTTCTTATCGATTAAAATGGTGCTAATTTAGCCCCAACCAATCAGATGTAAGCTTACAAATTAAGTAAGATCTAATTGTTTGGAGCAAAAAAGCACCATTTAAATGATAAGAATTTTATTGAATCTCCCTGTGTATTTTAACTGTATATACTGTATCGGATACAGTCTCCTCCCAAAAAACCACTGTGAATGAAGATGGATAGGGGCCCCATCATAGTTTTTCTGGGAGGCTCAGTGATTCTTAGTTACACCACTGATCACAATCTGCCCACCGCAATCAGCACCATTGGAGAGAAATGATATCCTTGGATTACATGTTTTTAGGGACCATAAACCTAGATACATAATTAACCATGATCAGTGAATCGAGGATCTCCTGTCTCAAACCGGCACAATACAAGATGTTTCTCCACAATGATGCTGATACAGGTGACAGTTATATATCTTCTAGCTAGGGATTACAATCCATTCAGGATCATCGACATTCTGTAACGTTAGTTCTTTGAACCTAGTTTTGAGTTGGAACTCCTGGTTCCACAGACTGTCGGTCAAAAATGAAGCCACAATTTCAACAGAACTAGCAACGGTAAAACTAGGTTTGGGAATCTGTTGTATTCAATTAGATCAACGACTTGAAGTTTAGTTCTTGAAGCGTTTCGCTAGTCATCCGACTGGATCCCTCAATTCAGAATGACTTGTACAAGAATCCAAGCTAAATAGAGGTGGGGGGGTTCGACACCAACTGTCTGCCAGTACAATGCTGTTTTAACACCTTACACCTCAGGATTTTCCAGGGTACTAATTGCCACAGATTCTTGTACAAGTCATTCTGAATTGAGAAAGCCAGCGTGGATGAATAGCGAAACGTCTTCAAGAACTAAACTTCAAGTCCGGTTGATCTAATTGAATACAACAGATATACCAGACCTGGATGAATGAGAACCTTCACAAGCATAGGTCTGGGAAATTGGGCCATTTGGCCCTATGATTTACAGTTTCCATAGCTATATGAATGTTATTCTAACAAGAAGCTGATTCATTCATAGTTTCTCCTTTTGACATGTGTTGTTGATAAAGTTGTCACAGGTACTCAAACTCTGTTACCCCCGGTGGCAGAACTAGAAATTATGCCAAAAGTACGACCCCCCCCCCCCACACACACACACCACACACACACCTCCCCTATATCCATTAATATTGTGGCCACTTTTTTACCTACAATTACCGTAAGTGCTTACAGCGTACAGTCCTTTAATTGCATCTGCCTATGACGTGCTTGGGATAAAGTGTTGTATTACCACATTGTGCTGTTTGAATTTATTCTTCATAATTATCTTCTCTTAGTACCGATGTATTTTTCTTGTCCCTCTGGTGCCTTGGATTTGTCATTTCGCTATAAAATAATGTTGCCGCCCCTGACATGTTGCACTATGGGTTTCATTATTTCAGTGTTAGAGGTTTTTTACATTTTGAACATGTTAAACACAAGGTTTAGAGTTTAGAGTTTATATAATAAATTATATATAGGTAGATCAACCCCCTACCCAACCCTAAAACTGCAATAGTTCTAAAAATGTAGGACTAACCTGTTATACAGCGAAATATACTCCCCGCTTTCTCTAAATGGTTTCTGCCTACTCTGTAAGCTTTCTTAGCTCGTTATGAGCTTGCACATGGTCAGAGGAGGCAGCTGTCATATATGGTTGACTGTTTGTTAACGGAAGAAACAGGAAGCAGAACAAACATTAACAGGGTATTGTGCAGCATTTCAGGTTAGTCTTTCATCTATTTAATCTAACCATTGCAGTTTTGGGGTTTGGGTGATTTACATATATACAATATTTATTGGGGGATGGACTTGCCCTTTGAACAAAATCTTCCATACTGAGTTTATTCATTGCAGAGAGAAAAAATAGAACACACGAAAGACCCTATAGAGGAACAGCCCCATCCCCCCCCCCATGGATGGAAAGAAGTTTCTTGTGTGAGGAATAATCAACAGGCCCTTGATTTCTGTCCTGAAGGAGGTTTAATAAAGGAGAACTATAGTGCTCCTTTAATATCAGATTGGTCCTTTCTACCCCACTATAATTTTAAAAGGAGAGCAGTGCAAAGAAAACTGCTGCTGCCAGGCTTCCTGAGTGCTTCAGCACTATATTTAATACAGGAAGGCCCAGGACACTAACCTGGCAAATGCTGTAGCTCCTCAAGGTATGAACAATCATTACTACCTCCCTGTTAATGTACAGTATAGTGGTCCTTTAATGCTCTGTATTACAGAATTTATACTCTAGAAAACAAATCTATCTTGTTATTTACAGAATTGGTAGAACATGTCTCGATTCTTCTGAAGAGGAATATTCATCTTCAGTAAATAAGAGGTTCAATGGCACAAAATAGGTATAATAAGAGGCTTTACAGCAATTTCCTAAGGTGAACAACAACGCATTAGCTTGTTTTTCTGAAATTGCAACCCAATCGCCATGGCAGCTCATGCTCAGAGAAGTAAAACTCTGCCTGCTATACTGAAATGTTCCCAGTCCATACTAGATAGTGCTGTATATGAGAATACAACTTCACCTCCCACAGCAATGTAAATGTTCTACTTATAGTACATAGTAGAGGAGATTAACTTGCTGTACACCTGCATTATTTCATTATAGATAGAGAAGGGATTGTCCACTTGTCCAATTTATGTTTGTTTAATTGAATTTAACTGTTCAACACCATTAGAGTCTTTTTCTATTCTATAATTATTGTCCAGTGGTCCTCTTTGATCCATGGGGATGTGCACAGTGTGTATGATAATGGCCTGACATCATTGTGACACCTGTGCATCAAGGTGAAGGTGTGTGATGTCACACTATGACCCTGGGACATTGAATATTTAAAGGGCATGCAACCCTTTTTCAATTTTTAATATATAGTAGGGCTAGTTCCCCCAGCCCCAACCGCTAATTATCTTTTCCAGAGACATCCCCGATTGTTACTTACCTTCCCCCTCTCCTCTGCCGCACTGCCCGGCCTTCTGCTTGCGTAGAATTGCAAGCGTGGGCCGGACCGGCAGCCACATCTGTGATGGCTGACAGGCAGCAATCATGGACGCGGCTGCTCAGAACGTCGGGGGAGAGAGGGAAGGTAAGTAGAGTTTGGGGGAGTCTCTGGAAAAGAATATTGTGGCTGGGCTGGGGAAACTATCTCTACTAATCTACAAGGGAATTTACACTAGAGGAGGGAGAACGAAATGAGATGAGGGGAGAGGGAGCGGAAGGGGTAGGGAGTAAAGGGGCTCTGAGCAAGCCAAAAACCTCTGAGAGGACATCTCGAGGCGGAAACAATTCACTGGTGGCCAGGCTCCTGGTGGCCAGTTTTCTGGACTTTGGGGAAACTTACAGGAGAACCATTTGGAGCTGGGATGTAAGGTAAGGATTTTTATGCACTACAGGTGGGGCCAGTAGTGGGGGAAATTAAGTTTTGGGGGTGGACATGCCCTTTAAGCTTTTTTCTTTGTTCCTGGTTTCTCAGTTCAGCTTCCAGATCTTTGCTTTTCCTCTGTTAATTGAACTTCTTGTTGCTGACCTTGTTTTACTATGATCTTGTACGGCCTGCCCTTCTGATCTGCCTACCAACTACAAACCTGTGCTGCTTGCTATGATCTTTAATCTGTACTAACTACGAACCTGTGCTGCCTGTCTGTCCTTCGATCTGCCTACAAACTAGGAACCTGTGCTGTCTGCTATGATCTTCTGATCCGCCTAATAACTACAAACCTGTGCTGCGCCCTTCTGAACTGCTGACCAACTACGAACCCATGCTCTCTGCTATGTCTTCTGATCTGCCCACTAAGTATGAAACGGTGCTGCCTGCCATGTTTTGATCTGCCAACCAACTACAAATCTGTGCTGCGCTGCTGTCCTTCTGATCTGCTACCAACTATGAACCCATGCTGTCTGCATGATCTTCTGATCTGCCTACTAAATGAACCCATGCTGTCTGCTATGATCTTTCTGTCTACTAAAACTATGAACCCATGCTGTCTGCTATGATCTTCTGATTGCCTATAACTATGAACCTGTGCTGCCTGTGTCCTTATGGTCTGCTGACTGCCTACCAACTACGAAACGTGCTGCCTGCCCTGACCATCTGGTTGCTACTGATTACAATCCTGTGCCTGTCCCGACTTTTTGATTTGCTACTTGTCCTTTTTCATCTGTTTCTTGGTGAGCTTCTCTTTTCTCTTCTCTGGGGGTCATTCCTCTCTTTGTACTCATAGCTTAGAAACTACACAGGAGCCCGAATTGGTGGTTGTCAACAGTGCAACATCCCAGCATCAGGGGTCTGGAGAAAATCACCTGAGCTGTTTGGGTGTCATAAACTGATCAGGGCAAAGTAGTAAAGCAAACCGGATACTTACTGCAGAAGATCCCACTATGCAGTTACTTACCTGCCCAAGATCCCACTATGCAGTTATACTTACGTGCCCAAGTTCCCACTATGCAGTTATACTTACCTGCCCAAGATCCCACTATACAGTTATACTTACCTGCCCAAGATCCCACTATGCAGTTATACTTACCTGCCCAAGATCCCACTATGCAGTTATACTTACCTGCCCAAGATCCCACTATACAGTTAACTTACCTGCCAAGATCCCACTATGCAGTATACTACCTGCCCAAGATCCCACTATGCAGTTATACTTACTGCCCAAGATCCCACTATGCAGTTATACTTACCTGCCCAAGATTCCACTATGCAGTTATACTTACCTGCCCAAGATCCCACTATGCAGTTATACTTACTGCCCAAGATCCCACTATAGTTATACTTACCTGCCCAAGATCCCACTATGCAGTTATACTTACTGCCCAAGATCCCACTAGCAGTTATACTTACCTGCCCAGATCCCACTATGCAGCTATACTTACCTGCCCAAGATCCCACTATGCAGTTATTACTTACCTGCCCAAGATCCATTATACAGTTATACTTACCTGCCCAAGATCCACTATGCAGCTATACTTACCTGCCCAAGATCCCACTATGCAGTTATACTTACTGCCCAAGATCCCATTATACAGTTATACTTACCTGCCCAAGACCACATATGAGCATACTTACTGCCCAAGATCACATATGCAGTTTATACTTACCTGCCCATAGATCCCATTATACAGTTATACTTACCTGCCCAAGATCCCACTATGCAGCTATACTTACCTGCCCAAGATCCCACTATACAGTTATATACCTGCCCAAGATCCACATAAGCTATACTTACCTGCCCAAGATCCCACTATGCAGCTATACTTACTGCCCAAGATCCCACTATACAGTTATACTTACCTGCCCAAGATCCCACTATACAGTTATACTTACCTGCCCAAGATCCCACTATGCAGTTATACTTACCTGCCCAAGATCCCATTATACAGTTATACTTACCTGCCCAAGATCCCACTATACAGTTATCCTATTGTGAGATTTACTCTATTGCAGGATCTTGATCTAGTAAAAAGCCGTGAGTTGCATCTCCAATGTTTAGAGGCTTCGTTCTGCGCTGTATGGTAATCCCATTGTCCCTGTTACACACAGGGTTACTTTTGTATCAGATTGCTGTGTTTATCTGAATACAGTTTTTCTCCTTATCAACAATCCATTTATTATCCTATTTCCTTTAGATAGCTTGACACAAGCACCCATGCCCTCCTGTGCAGAAGCACAGGACAACTAACTTAATGTGTTTACTCCATAATCTGAAAGCACAAAGAACACCAATGAACTGTAAATTACCTCTCCAGTAAATGGCATTAAAGTAAATGTAATTATAAGATAACTATAGGCGCATACACCTACTGACTCCAGTCACACGGCCTCCTGCCTAATATGGACTGTAACAGGATTGGCTAGAGACCACTAGTAGGAGTGACCTGCTGTGTCAATTTCCTGCAGTAGCTTAGGACTGGGCATGTGCAAAGAACACATTGGTCAGTGACCAAACTATGTGATAGTGGAATGCTGGGAAATAAATCACAAACCCCATTTTAATAAGGTAAATTTCCCAGCACCCACATCAAAAGGAGAGGTGATGAGACACAGATTACACTTTTTAATGCTGTTTATAAGCCAATTTGCCAATTTACACAAATGTTATAATTTGAGATTAAAGTTAAAAGGTGGATGTTTAAAAGGAACCTATGGGCGGCCACCACAACAGATTGACCAGTAGCAGATTACAGAAGAATCAGGAAATGTAATTGATGAACATGGTCAAAAAGGTGGAATATTACAAGATTATATACTGATGGCCCTGCAGTCTAAGCTCTGCTTCTACAACCAGTATATTCAACATAAAGAGGGAATCTACCATGTGTCTTCAGAGTGAAATCCACTAGTGTGAATATTGAAATCCACCTAGTTCACTCCGAAAGTGAATTATTCCTTTAATGCATTGATTGATTCTTCAATCAATGCATTAGGAACGAACTTACCTGTTACCCGATCCTCCGCAGCAGCACTGACAGGTCCCGACCACTTCCGGGTTCTGTACAGCTATAGCATGCATGCATGATGATGCGCGCTATAGTTAAACAGATCCTGGAGGGGGTCGAAAATTTCAGTGCTGCAGCGGAGGATCGGGTAACAGGTAAGTTTGCTCCAGGTTCGTTCCTGGCTCCACTTGCATTGACTGAAGAATGGGAGGTAAGGCATAGCTCCTTATCTTCCCGGTCTTCAATCAATACTAGAGGTGTCCGAACTTCTCAAAATCCGGTCCGCTCGAGGATCCGCAAATTTTCGAAAAAATTCAAAAATTCGAAAATCTGCAAGCGGACCCATTAAAATGAAAAAATTCTCGGAATTTCGATTTTTTCCGAAAATACATATTTCCCGCATTTTTCAAAAATACGTAAAATCCTCGTAATTTTGAAAATTTTCGAAAATACGTATGTTCATGGATTTTTCGAAAATACGTGAAATCCTCGTAATTTCGAACATTTTCGAAAACGCGGTTCGGAAAAGTTCGGAAGGTGGTAAACAGGAAAATCCGCGATATTCGCCGTTCGGGAACAAGGTAAATCCGCCGCGGATTCGGGTTCAGATCCGCGAACTGGGTCATCACTAATCAATACATTAAAGGAATAGTTCACTTTGGTAGGTAGGCTTGGACGGTATTTTGAATTAGATCAAACAGGAAGATCAACATGTCGGCAATTCAGAGATAAAACTCAATATATATGAACAGATCAATATAACAAATAAGAACAGGGAATCAATGTGACAAGTGTTTTGTTTTGTGGTTATTTTCTGGCCCAAGGATTTACACAACATAAATATCCCACCAGATCAAGCTGTTTCTTTAGAGGCAGCTGTGGAGCATCTGTGTATATTGTAGCTTATCAGACTGACAAGGCAGCATATGGAGACCAGCCTATTTCACATGGCAAAAAAAATAATAATTTCTCAATCTTCAGACGATAAGAATTACAGAGAACTAATGGACCCTGGTCCCTAATGTATATTTATGAATATGATAAATAAATCCTATTGTTAATACCACGAAATGATGACATTCTGGAACTACCTGTTACTGTTATGTAGAGTACAACAGGCAGCGTTCACAGCTTCAAATTGGGATTCATTTATTTATTGTAGAACACAGAATTTATTTATTGATGTAGAATTTGAATCTGGGCCTCCCACACCCCTATGCCCTATCCCCTGGGCAAACTGAAAAATAGTTAATTTGCTGGCACTACAAAACTGATAAATGGACTGGCACACTGAGACTGAAGAAGAGACTGGAACACTGAGACTGAAGAAGAGACTGGAACACTGAGACTGAAGAAGAGGCTGGAACACTAAGACTGATAAATGGACTGGAACACTGACTGAAGAAGAGGCTGGAACACTGAGACTGATAAATGGTCTGGAACCGTAATGAGTAATAAAGAAAATTATACAGGGCACATAAGCAAGTTATAAGTAGACCAAGAGGATATTTACAAGTTCATAAGATTCTCCTGCCAATATCGCCGAATTAGAAACGCGATTCCCATATTTCACTTATCTGGTATTATAGCTCAATTGTATTTATAAAAGTTTTTTTTTACGATGTTAGCCTACTAAAATTGCCTGTCTGAGGTGGCGATAAACATTACTGGGCACATTAGTAACCTGGAGAAATTTCAGATTATGGAGTAAAACATTTGATTTAGTTCTCCTTTAAAGGGTATGCTGCACCCCATCCCTGGAAAAAATAAAATCCCCCCCAGAATGAGACTTCACTAGGTTAAAATTGTCAAATCTGATACTAAAATATACTTACCAGCCTTCGTTCCCTTGGCTGACTTCTCCGTGCCTGGAAGTAGCTGAAGGGGCTGGACCTGCAGCAGCGTCAGTGATTGGCTGAAACTCAATCACTAATGTGGCTGCCGATCCGGCCTCTTCTGCTGCTTCTGTGGAGGGAGATTACATGCAGCATCTTCATTTTTTACACTTGCATGGAAAGCATCTGAAGGGAGGGGGAAAACTCACTGCACATGCCAGAAACCTCTAGGAGGAAGAGAGGAAATGCACCACACCAGGGAAAGGCTCCTACTCTTCAGTTTCCTTGCCATGCAGGACAACCATATGCAGAACAGTAGGCTTAGTATTGGGGCAAATTTCAGTTGGGGGGGGTTGGACATGCCCTTTAATTGCTGAAATACCACAGGTTCCATGGTGTATTGTCTGATTACAGGTAGGTGAGGTGGCTATGCATAATCGCTCCCCAATAGTTTGGGGCATATAAGAGGAAAGATCAAGCCATATAAATAAAAGATTAAAAATAAATATGTACTTATACCCTTGCTGTGTGAAATAAGATAAGCAGCTCTAAATGGAGCCATGAGCTATTATGACCAACTGCTAGATATATAAATATATATGAGGATTTCCTTGACACCAACACAAAATCTAGACCAATCTACTCCTACTGCTCCTCTGCCAGTTCCAGGAACGTACAACACACAGATCCGTAACAAGTTCCCATTTCTTTTATTAGTAACATAGAAAAACGGGCGACAGCATTTCCAACATCACTGCGCATTGTATAATGGCAATCCATCCAAATATATGGTGTCATGGAGACTCTCCACGACACCTTGACATTCCACCAATCCACTGAATTCCTAGTCCATATCAGGTCAATGAGAGTAGATGAGTTACTATAGAGATCTATCATTTGTCTACATTTGCAGATGGGAAACTAGAAAGGGAAAAGGGAAAAGTATAAACTTTGAATTTGGCTTGAAAGACTGCATTTTGAAGGGAATTTGTGTGTTGTGCTGCAGTTTTTAAACTCAATAATGCAAATGAAGAGGACATTGTTGTTTTTTACTTACCCTTTAAATATGTCACATGCTGGTTAGGTTAGTGGTTGTGTGTGTAGTCATATCAGGTTGGGGGATAAAATACTAATTTTTGATGATTGGTCAAAATGTGTTTTATATGGCTGCCATGGAAATGGAAGGGTAGGTCAGTAGGGTGTGTACCTGGATCAGGTTGGAAGTTAAAAAAACAAACTTTTGATTATTGATCACAAATTATTTTTTTACTTTAGTTACCCTTTACATATGGCTGCCATAGTAATGGATAAGTAGATCAGTAGGTGTGTGTACTGGGTTGGTTGGGGTTAAAAAAAAAAAACTTTTTTGATGATTGGTCAAAATTAGTTTTTTGACTTTAGTTACCCTTAAGTATGTCTGCCCACAGTAATGGATAAGTAGATCAGTAGGTGTGTGTACCTGGGTCTGGTTTTAGGGGGTATGTCTTTTTTTGTGTTTACAACCATAAAACTATCTTTTATTGAGGATAATCTAAATTAATTTTTTGACTTTAGTTACCCTTTAAGTATGACTGCCACAGAAATGGATAAGTAGATTAGTAGGTGTGTGGTACCTGGGTCTGGTAGAGGGGGTATGCTCTTTTTTGTGTTTACAACCATAAAACTATCTTTTATTGAGGATAAATCTAAAAATGTTTTGACTTTAGTTACCCTTTAAGTAGGCTGCCACAGTAATGGATAAGTAGATTAGTAGGTGTGTGTACCTGGGTCTGGTTGAGCGGGTATGTCTTTTTTGTGTTTACAACCATAAAACTATCTTTTATTGAGGATAAATCTAAATTAATTTTTTTGACTTTAGTTACCCTTTAAGTATGACTGCCACAGAAATGGATAAGTAGATTAGTAGGTGTGTGTACCTGGGTCTGGTAGAGGGGGTATGTTTTTTGTGTTTACAACCAATAAAACTATATTTATTGAGGATAAATCTAAATTAGTTTTTTTGACTTTAGTTACCCTTTAAATATGGCTTCCATGGGAATGGATAGGTAGGTCAGTAGGTGGGTGTACCTGTGTTTGTGTGGGGGTTGGGGTTATCACCATTTGTATTATGACCATGAAAACAAACTGTTTTGAAATATCCACATTTGAGGATTGTTACGATTATAGTCTATGGGTAAAAAGTCCGGAAATAACACCGTAATGCTTCCGCGGATTCCTTAGCTAGAAGATAGCACACTTCTCCTATATGCCTGCACTCTGTACCGAATTTCATGTATCTAGCTCAAAAACTGTGGGAGGAGATACGGTCCAAAAAAGGGAAGAATAAACGGAAGAAGAAAAAGAAAAAGAAGAAGAAATAGGAATTGGGTTTTTCAAGCCAAATTAATGATTGATTTTAAAACTCCACTGCTCCCCCTCCTGTGGATGTTAGGACATTGCAGTGGGACTTAAAGTGACTGTTGGTAACTCTGAGTAGGGTGTATATTTTTTTATAATTAGTTTAGTCTTTTGAATTCAACTGCAATTATCCTGGATAAATTCCCCTTTCATCATTTACTTAAGAAAAACGTGGAAGAAACCCTAACGTATGTGATAATAAGCTGGCACTGTTCCTGCGTTTTGTTAACAAATATTGCCATATCTACATTGTATTTACTCTTCCTGTTTAAGATTTGTGCCAAAATTAACACCAATATATATTTACTCTTCCATACTTCTTGGTTGTTTTTTCTAAAGGGCATGTCCACCCTTAAAAGAAAAACTGGTCAAATGTCCGTTACCTGCCCCCAACCCCAATTTATATATTCAGCACATTATTACCTGCATTAACCAGATATTTAAGTTGTTTTACTGTCTCAATTCTGGTGAGTAAGTGGTCCCTCCCTCCATGCAGTCATCAAGGTATAACTGCTGACATCACAGCCAATGATTGGCTGTGTTTCACCTGCTGCTTCCTCTGCACATGCTCAAGATTATAAAAGCTCATTGAGCAGAGGGTGGAGGCAGATATATTTCCAGAATGGAAAATAAACCGACTAAATATCTGTTTACAATACATGAAATAAAAGGGCAGATAGCTGACAAGTCCCCTGTTTTGTTGGACCCTGTGGTATCCGTATCCAGCCTGATTTAGAAATAATACTGCCCGTAGTCATTACTAATGCTGGGTGGAAGTTCATTCTAGTGGAAATAATTCCATTGTCTTTGTGTTGGGGATCATGTTTAAAAACATTTTTACAGAATTCTTTTTAAAATTATTATTCTACAGACCCAGTAGGCATGAAACATGAACACAACTCTCCCAGAATCCTATGAGCAGGGAAGCTGTAAGAGAATATTACTTCTGCGGGGGACAATAGTTGTCTTTTCCCAGCAAGGTCACTTGTTATGTAGAACACAATGAGCTTTTACAAGGCCACATTTCAGTACAACTTTGCAACAGATCATTCTGTTTATTCATCTGAATAAATGAAGTGGCAGAGAAATCAGAGCAGGAATGTTCCCCTCCCAGTAGCAAAGGGGTCACAGACGCACAAACATATCGTACAGTGTTCCTGCGTCATCTCCATGTATATTCAAATCAAATGCATTTAATGGGAGAGTGTTCGTCTACAAACCTTCCCTACACATTCAGGGCTGGTGTATGTATTGTAGTCGATCGTGCACTACTAGTAAGAGAACCATTTACCATTTGAAAGCTTAGATTAGTTGGGGAAAAGTTAGCACCATGTTTAACGATAAGAAGTTTTATTGCATCTCCCTGTACATGTGTTTATCTCTCTCTCTATTGCTGTTTCACAATTAGCTCATTCCATATTTCAACTTTAAAGGGTATCTCCACTGAAAAAAAAAATAATAATAATTGGCCACAGTTTTATTGAAGAACGGGAGGTAAAGGAGCGTGTCTTAAGCTGGGTACACACAGTACGATAAAGTCGTATCCGATGGTACGAGGCTTTATCGTACGTACAGTTTTCCAGAATGAGCGAGTCTCCCTATGGGAAGTCTGCCGCGGCCAAGGGAAACACACAGTCACTCGGGACCGTGTGTCGTGACTTTTGTAAAAACGTGCAACGCACGATGTGTACTAATGGCCAGTTCAGCCAATAATCGGCCCAGTATGGGCATTTTATTGGAGGAAAAAAATGGACGCTCCATAGGTAAGAAACCCAGGAGCTACAAAATATTAATTTTGCATCCAACCAACCAGCCATCTACTTGCAAATCTGTAACCTAAATACATAGGCAAGACCTGTACTTTGACTGCTGATTATAAACTGAGCTTCTCTGAAGATTCCATGCCCATTTTATAGTGTCTCATAAACACACCCCCAAAATCTTATTGGTCTAGATACAATCCTAAATTTGATTGGATCATGGATCTTGGACCAATCGGACATTGAGGGTGGGTTTAGGAGTCACTACAAATAGTGAATGTTCAGTAAGGAGTCCTAGTATCAGTTATGCGTTCATCTGAAATGTTATGTCTTTGTACTAAGGATGTACTGGGATATAAGCTTATTGAGTGATTCTGGCTGGGAGCTTGAATGAGCAGCCCTTAGTTTCAGATGGCTCTAGTTTAGTTCAGTATTGGTTGTCAGTATCTAAGATAAAAAAATCTGGCAAAAGTTTGATTTGATATGTCAACTCGCTACTCAACAGGAGATCTGAGTAAGAGAGCTATTGATGTATTGGAATATCTGGTCCACAATTTCACCAGAAATAATCTCCAGTAATAGAACAGAGGGAGATGATTGTAAACCAGTCCAGGAGCAACATGGTAATGAAAGGGATATCAGAAAACCACGCAGCAAAGCTGAGTGTGAATAATGGTGTAAAAGCCACCAGTCTGTAATAAATGCAGCTCTGCTGTAACAACGTTGGTCCTTCATTCACTGGATAATCTGGTTCTCTGTCTCTCCCTTTCTTTGTATATAAATATATATCTTTAACTAACAATAAAGCAGGTATCTTACAATATAACCTGAATATAAAATGAAGAAGTCTGAAATATTACTAAAATCTGTATGTGTAGTTACACAGATAAACTGATTCAATCTGACACCAACATGCTACTTGCCACACAACAATATCAGAATCATGTAGTTCTGATGACTATAGAAGAAGGGAAAGGGTTAAACATGTAAAATCCAGAATCCCAGGTGGGACTTGCAAATCAGTTGTTTGCATGTTTAACTGATTCTGCATGTTTAATTAATAAATAGAGCAAGTGCTAGTTTAACCATTATGCAAACCCCTTCTGATTGGTGGACATATCTCCCTGTGTATGGCCGACCAATCCCATAATGCTTATGGGGATTGGTCGGGTCTGTGTGGGCTGTTCCTCAATGTGATCTTCGGCACACGTGTTGTGGAAATCTCACGTGTATGGCCACCTTTAGCCCCACCCAGGGAGGTTTTCCTCAGGCCCCCCGTTCTACCCAGTTTGTAACTGACGGATTATGTTTCTATCTGTTGCTAAATCTTTCATCCCATCTCTATGTATCTTCATATTCAAGACTTAAAGACTTAAAAGTCCTCAAACCTTTCCGCCTTTGGACCATCACATAGCAACAAAACATCCTAATAAATAAATGCAAATGACATTAAGGCCGGATGTCCAATGGGTAATTATCATCTTCGAGCAGCTGCTAATTAATTCCAGAGCATCTGCTGTTTCTTTATCTCTGTGCAAGGCCTTCAGCGTTTTTAAAATTCTCAAGTGTCAAGTCAATATTTTTATCCCCTTTTTACATTCTTCCTTTTAAATGTTTTATTCTGGAAGTTTTCTTCAACATGGTTTGCCAACCAACCCAGGAATAAATCATCATTATCTTCCCTTAAAGGGACAACTGTCATAGCCGAGCTCCACCTCACCTAAGCTTGGGATTCATCCAATGAGAAGAAGCGCTTGTTGCAGAGCATGTTTCCATTGGTTAGGCCCTGGGCCATTAGAGGGGTGGAGAAACTACTCTACAGTTGTCCTTTAAATTATGTTTCTATGGATTTGTTACTGAAGGGTCACAGTCGGGATTGGGGAAAATCTGGACATACGGATAATCTTAGGCTTGACACCCACCGCCCAATTTATTGATTGAAACACCAAATGGCTATTGCAGTTTAATCGGTAAAGTTAACTATGATTTACTAATGTGTCGATCGTCTATAATGTCTATAACCATGGAAAGTCCACCCAATCCAAACAAAGTTGGACAGTCAATTAGAAAAAAATGATCAACATCTTTTGTACCAGGGCTTGCAGTACATTTTCCTTTGTTCATGATAACTCATGAACAATATTCTAAAATACCATAAAAGTAATGGACTAAGGTATTGTAAAATTGACATATTTATTATAGACTATTGAAGTTAGTTTAGGCAGCTACCACATCCTTGGAAGGTGGCCATTCATAGTGTGTTGAGAGGGAGGGGGGATCCCTGGATACTTTAATGATCAGCTGTTATACTTACATGAAGTTTCCCTAACCTTTGGTCCTCTTCTGCCTTGTCCACAGTGCTCTGCAAAGAGGTGTTCTACCACAATGGCTTACAATGGACTGACACTGACAGTGATGAAAGAACTTCATGTTCTCACCCTTACACATGCTGGGATGGGATGAAATATGTTATGGATAATATCATAGTCTACAGACCCGTGCAACAGTTGAAATGCAAAGACTTGCTGCTGTATTATTGGGAGGCTTGGTGGCTATATGTTCTTACATACTGATTGCTGCCAATCAGAGCATTTAGTTTTATTACTGTAGGTATCACTAAGCTCAGATCGTGCAAAAGGCAATCTATGAAATGAGTGATTAGTGAGTGTAAGAAAACCACTAAAAAATATTGTGGATTATTGATGAACAACATTGAGCTTGGAGCTGACCAGGAATTGACAGAAGGTGCCACCAGTATTGTCCGCATGGTCAGTATCTTGTGGAAGGAGCTAGAACTCAGCCCATGGGATTTTGGGATAAGATACAGCTTGAAAACGTTCAGACTCTTTCAGTAATCACATCTCTGGGTAACATTTAAGTAAAAATTCAAAAAACATCAAAAAGGTGAACAAACACCAAATTGGATCCATCTCAAAAAAGTCCTTCCCCTCTAGAGACGACAATGGAACGTTTCCAACAGAGGCCAACGGTGTGTGTGAACAAAGGAGACAGAAGGGTCACTCTGCCCTGCTCGGCTTTCCATTTACCTTCGAATACACCAATATAATCCCTCACCAAGTGAGTTCCACCTTACACTGCTGGGAGTCATTATAACATTATCAGACTGGATTGGATTTGGGTTTCCGGTTGGGCTCTTTCCTTTATGTAGAACTCAACAGAAAATGTTCGTAAAATTAGAACTTGAAAGACAAGAAAAACAACAAATGATTCAACCTTGTTTGTTCTACTCTATGTAGGTAACACGGGGAGGTTAGAAATGGGAATATTAGGACATTTATTTTAAACAAAATCTTTTACCAATTTGCAATTGCTGGAAGATGTTTGTAGCAATTACACAGAGAGATTTGTTATTTTATCAGCCCAGTAGGCGATGTGCCTAGGGCCCTGGAATAGGGAATGTGGTTCTCTATAGGGACTGAACATTCTAAAATGAATGGCTGGTTGCTGTGTTGCTTTCATCAGCTTAGCTGGAATTATAAGCAGTTCGTTAATGGTTCGTGATAGTTTTATGAAAGGAAAGTCATGAGAGGACCTTCTGTTCTCCAGGAAAAGTCATTACAAGTACAAATTAACATACCATATTAATATGCTGTATAATGATGATGAATACATTCTATATATTTGCAGTACATTATGGATGTCCCACCACTTATGTGGATTTACAGTGATTGATGGACTGTATAAAGGTTACTAGTTTCTTTCCTTTTTGCCATTTCAGGCTACTCCTGTATACAAACTAAACTAGTATTTCTTCATCTATTACTGGCCCTGGAAAAATCTGGTATATCTGTGATATCTGTTTTATTCAGTCAAATCAAATGGACTTAAGTTTAGTTCTTGAAGACATTTCGATAGTCATCCGACTGGATCTCTCAATTCAGAATGACATACAGTACAAGAATCTGTTGGCAATAAATACCGGTGGAATGTGTCTAAACAGCCAGGTGTTGGGACCTCTTGAATGCAAGGTGTTGATTGCATTGTAGGGTAGAGGTGTTATTTAACGCCCAGGGTAAGGAGTCAAAACAAAATAAATGTGGCAGACAATAGATGTCGAACCACCTCTATGCAGTGGCTTCCTTTCCATTCTTTTTAACCAGTATTGCTCTTTATCTATAAGATATTATTTCTTAAAGATGCAGGTACACAGCTAATTCGACCTGAGGGATGGCTCTTCTGTGTAGGCCAACAGTGTGCAGTTTATGTAAAGTCTCCCACAAAGAAACTCTCATTGCCCTGCAAATAAGATTGGTCCTTTGGATGCATCAGTTGCTGCCTCAGGGTCTTGCTGGTTTAAAGCAGTCAGGCATACAGTGCCTTGAAAATTTTCTTAAAGGGCACGTCCAGTGTAAAAATAACTTTAGCTAGAAATGAAGATCAACCCCCCAATCCTAGGGTTTGCATTAATAACATTTTCTAAGATGCCCTGTAGTTCCTTACCTGACCCGGTCCATGTTGCTTCTCATTTGCTCCGCAGCTGACCGCTTCGGCTGTCCGTAAAGGATGTGATGTGACAGCCGTGACCAGGAAGTGGAGCGGCTGTCAGCACAGAGACCCTCTTCTCCGTTTTTGCTCAAGACAATCTTGAAACAGGAGCAGGGGGCGGTCCCAGGCAGGGAAGACACAGGTCAGGTAAGTGACTTCAGGGGCATCTTTAGGAAAATGTTACAGTATTATGCAAACCCTAGGTTTGGGGGGGTTGATCTTCATTCCTAGACAAAGTTATTTTACACTGGGATTGCCCTTTAATTTCTCTTTTTCTCTATGTTTTTGACCCCACTACATATGGGAGACCATGTTCTTCTCCTGTCCCACTACATATGGGATGACCATGTTCTTTCTCCTGTCCCACTACATATGGGATGACCATGTTCTTTCTCCTGTCCCGCTACATTGGGATGACATGTTCTTTCTCCTGTCCCGCTACATATGGGAGACCATGTTCTTTTCCGCCCACTACATATGGGATGACCATGTTATTTCTCCTGTCCCCGCTACAAATGGGATGACCATGTTCTTTCTCCTGTCCCGCTACAATGGGATGACATGTTCTTTCTCCTGTCCCGCTAATATGGGTAGACCATGTTCTTTCTCCTGTCCGCTACATATGGGATGACCATGTTCTTTCTCCTGTCCCGCTACATATGGGATGACCATGTTCTTTCTCCTGTCCCGCTACAAATGGGATGAACTGTTCTTTCTCTGTCCCGCTACATATGGATGACCATGTTCTTCTCCTGTCGCTACATATGGGATGACCACGTTCTTTCCTGTCCCACTACATATGGGATGACCAGTTTTTCTCCTGTCCCGCTACAAAATGGGATGACCATGTTTCTTTCTCCTGTTCTCTAATGGGATGACCATGTTCTTTCTCCTGTCCCGCTAACATATGGGATGACCATGTTCTTTCTCCTGTCCCGCTACATATGGGATGACCATGTTTCTTTCTCCTGTCCCGCTACATATGGGATGACCATGTTCTTTCTCCTGTCCCACTACATTGGGATGACCATGTTCTTTCTCCTGTCCCGCTACATATGGGATGACCATGTTATTTCTCCTGTCCCGCTACATATGGGATGACCATGTTCTTTCTCCTGTCCCGCTACAAATGGGATGACCATGTTCTTTCTCCTGTCCCGCTACATATGGAGGACCATGTTCTTTTCCTGTCCCGTACATAGGGATGACATGTTCTTTCTCCTGTCCCGCTACATATGGGATGACCATGTTCTTTCTCCTGTCCCGCTACAATGGGATGACCATGTTCTTTCTCCTGTCCCGCTACAAATGGGATGACCATGTTCTTTCTCCTGTCCTGCTACATAGGGATGACCATGTTCTTTCTCCGTTCCCGCTACATATGGGATGACCATGTTCTTCTCCTGTCCGCTACATATGGGATGACCATGTTCTTCTCCTGTCCCGCAATATGGGATGACATGTTCTTTCTCCTGTCCCGCTACATATGGATGACCATGTTCTTTCTCCTGTCCCACTACATATGGGATGACCATGTTCTTTCTCTGTCCCACTTCTTACCTTGTGGAATTCCTGTTTTTTCCTTCTTCTAGCTTCACAAAGGCCCAGTCCAGAGATCCACAAGTTTTAACCTTTTAGAGGAGAATCAATCTTCGGGTTCAGGACTCCATGCAGTGCACCTGCTTTTTAAGGAAAAGAAGAAACATGTTTAAGACACTGTAGTGTTAAGTCAGCACCCCATGCCACATGCTCCAGCCACACCCTCTCTGTGGCACAGAATTGTATAGGGGTGTACCTTTTAAACGTTTGTCTCGGGTGCAAAATTTTAGAAAAATCCCTGGTTCAAATCCACTTGGAAGTTTGTATGTTCCCTCTGTTATGTGTTTTTTTTTGTGTTCAATCTATTTTGCGATACCATTCTGTAACTATAAGATTGCCCATAAAATACCATTGCAGTCGTCTTCTATCGCATGGTATTGTGTGAACGAATGTTCATATATGTATGGCCACAGCTTATCGGAAGTTGCCAATACCACGGCTATTGAATATGGCCCTTAATTTGTTTTGTTTGTACATGAGAATTGAATCATCTCAAATTATGACCGTGAGAGTGTGACCATTGGCACTGAAACAATAATTCAATGAAACACTTTCTAGTTACCATAGAGTCTTCCGTGGTTACCATAGAGTCTTTCATGGTTACCATAGAGTCTTCCATGGTTACCATAGAGTCTTCCATGGTTACCATAGAGTCTTCCATGCCTTTCCCTTTCTATATCCCATATACTGTCAGGGTTATCAATAAAAGTTTTATCGATTAAAATGGTGCTAATTTAGCCCCAACCAATAGATGTAAGCTTACAATTTTAAGTAAGATCTAATTGTTTGGAGCAAATAAGCACCATTTTAAATGATAAGAACTTTTATTGAATCTCCCTGTGTATTTTAACTGTATATACTGTATCGGATACAGTCTCCTCCCAAAAAACCACTGTGAATGAAGATGGATAGGGGCCCCATCATAGTTTTTCGGGAGCTCAGTTATCTTAGTTACACCACTGATCACAATCTGCCCACCGCAATCAGCACCATTGGAGAGAATGATATCCTTGGAATTACATGTTTTTAGGGACCCATAAACCTAGAACATAATTACACAGATCAGTGAATCGAGATATCCCTGTCTCAAACCGGCACAATTACAGATAGTTTCTCCACAATGATGCTGATTACAGGTGACAGTTATATATCTTCTAGCTAGGGATTCTACAATCCATTCAGGATCATCGACATTCTGTAACGTTAGTTTTGAACCTAGTTTTGAGTTGGGACTCCTGGTTCCACAGACTGTCGGTCAAAAATGAAGCCACAATTTCAACATGAAACTAGCAACTGGTAAAACTAGGTTTGGGAATCTGTTGTATTCAATTAGATCAACCGGACTTGAAGTTTAGTTCTTGAAGACGTTTCGCTAGTCATCCGACTGGATCCCTCAATTCAGAATGACTTGTACAAAATCCAAGCCTAAATAGAGGTGGGGGGGTTCGACACCAACTGTCTGCCAGTACAATGCTGTTAACACCTACACCTCAGGATTTTCCAGGGTACATAATTGCCACAGATTCTTGTACAAGTCATTCTGAATTGAGAAAGCCAGTCGGATGACTAGCGAAACGTCTTCAAGAACTAAACTTCAAGTCCGGTTGATCTAATTGAATACAACAGATATACCATGACTGGATGAATGAGAACCTTCACAAGCATAGGTCTGGGAAATGTGGCCATTTGGCCCTATGATTTACAGTTTCCATAGCATATGAATGTTATTCTAAAAAGAAGCTGATTATTCATAGTTTTCTTTTTGACATGTGTTGTTGATAAAGTTGTCACAGGTACTCAAACTCTGTTACCCGCCTGGCAGGGAACTAGAAATTATGCCAAAAGTACGACCCCCCCCCCCCCACACACACACACCACACACACACCTCCCCTATATCCATTAATATTGTGGCCACTTTTTACCTACAATTACCCTGTAAGTGCTTACAGCGTACAGTCCTTTAATTGCATCTGCCTATGACGTGCTTGGGATAAAGTGTTGTATTACACATTGTGCTGTTTGAATTTATTCTTCATAATTATCTTCTCTTAGTACCGATGTATTTTTCTTGTCCCTCTGGTGCCTTGGATATTGTCATTTCGCTATAAAAATAATGTTGCCGCCCTGACATGTTGCACTATGGGTTTCATTATTTCAGTGTTAGAGGTTTTTTACATTTTGGAACATGTTAAACACAAGGTTTAGAGTTTAGAGTTATATAATAAATATATATAGGTAGATCAACCCCCTACCCAACCCTAAAACTGCAATAGTTCTAAAAATGTAGGACTAACCTGTTATACAGCGAAATATACTCCCCGCTTTCCTCTCAAATGGTTTCTGCCTACTCTGTAAGCTTTCTTAGCTCGTTATGAGCTTGCACATGGTCGAGGAGGCAGCTGTCATATATATGGTTGACTGTTTGTTAACGGGAAGAAAACAGGAAGCAGAACAAACATTAACAGGGTATTGTGCAGCATTTCAGGTTAGTCTTTCATCTATTTAATCTAACCATTGCAGTTTTGGGGTTTGGGTGATTTACATATATACAATATTTATTTGGGGGAGGACTTGCCCTTTGAACAAAATCTTCATACTGAGTTTATTTCCATTGCAGAGAGAAAAAATAGAACACACGAAAGACCCCTATAGAGGAACAGCCCCATCCCACCCCCATGGATGGAAAGAAGTTCTCTGTGTGAGGAATAATCAACAGCCCTTGATTTCTGTCCTGAAGGAGGTATATTAAAGGAGAACTATGTGCTCTTTAATATCAGATTGGTCCTTTCTACCTCCCAATATAATTTTTAAAAGGAGAGCAGTGCAAAAGAAACTGCTGCTGCCAGGCTTCCTGAGTGCTTCAGCACTATATTAATACAGGAAGGCCCAGGACACTAACCTGGCAAAGCTGTAGCTCCTCAAGGTATGAACAATCATTACTACCTCCCTGTTAATTGTTACAGTATAGTGGTCCTTTAATGCTCTGTATTACAGAATTTATACTCTAGAAAACAAATCTATCTTGTTATTTACAGAATTGTGTAGAACATGTCTCGATTCTTCTGAAGAGGAATATTCATCTTCAGTAAATAAGAGGTTCAATGGCACAAAATAGGTATATAAGAGGCTTTTACAGCAATTTTCCTAAGGTGAACAACAACGCATTAGCTTGTTTTTTCTGAAATTGCAAACCCAATCGCCATGGCAGCGTCATGCTCAGAGAAGTAAAACTCTGCCTGCTATACTGAAATGTTCCCAGTCCATACTAGATAGTGCTGTATATGAGAATACACTTCACCTCCCACAGCAATGTAAATGTTCTACTTATATACATAGTAGAGGAGATTAACTTGCTGTCACCTGCATTATTTCATTATAGATAGAAAGGGATTGTCCACTTGTCCAATTTATTGTTTGTTTAATTGAATTTAACTGATTCAAACACATTAGAGTCTTTTTCTATCTATAATTATTGTCCAGTGGTCCTTTGCTGTATCCATGGGGATGTGCACAGTGTGTATGATAATGGCCTGACATCATTAGTGACACCTGTGCATCATAGCGTGAAGGTGTGTGATGTCACACTATGACCCTGGGACATTGAATATTTAAAGGGCATGTCCAACCCTTTTTCAATTTTTTAATATATAGTAGGGCTAGTTCCCCCAGCCCCACACGCTATTTATCTTTTCCAGAGACATCCCCGATTGTTACTTACTTCCCTCTCCTCTGCCGCACTGCCCGGCCTTCTGCTTGTAGAATTGCAAGCAGTGGGCCGGACCGGCAGCCATCTGTGAATGGCTGACAGGCAGCCAATCATGGACGCGGCTGCTCAGAACGTGGGGGAGAGAGGGAAGGTAAGTAGAGTTTGGGGGAGTCTCTGGAAAAGATAATATTGTGGCTGGGGCTGGGAAACATATCTCTACTATATCTACAAGGGAATTTACACTAGAGGGAGGGAGAACGAAATGAGGTGGGAGAGGGAGCGGAAGGGGTAGGAGTAAAGGGCTGCTTGAGCAAGCCAAAAACCTCTGAGAGGACATCTCAGAGGCGGAAACAATTTCACTGGTGGCCAGGCTCCTGGTGGCCAGTTTTCTGGACTTTGGGGAAACTTTACAGGAGAACCATTTGGAGCTGGGATGTAAGGTAAGGATTTTTATGCACTACAGAGTGGGGCCAGTAGTGGGGGAAATTATAGTTTTGGGGGTGGACATGCCCTTTAAGCTTTTTTCTTTGTTCCTGGTTTCTAGTTAGCTTCCAGATCTTGCTTTTCCTCTGTTAATTGAACTTCTTGTTGCTGACCTTGTTTTACTATGATCTTGTACGGCCTGCCCTTCTGATCTGCCTACCAACTACAAACCGTGCTGTCTGCTATGATCTTCTAATCTGCCTACTAACTACGAACCGTGCTGCCTGTCTGTCCTTCTGATCTGCCACAAACTAGGAACCTGTGCTGTCTGCTATGATCTTCTGATCCGCCTAATAACTACAAACTGTGCTGCCTGCCCTTCTGAACTGCTGACCAACTACGAACCCATGCTCTCTGCTATGATCTTCTGATCTGCCCTAAGTATGAAACGGTGCTGCCGCCCATGCTTTTGATCTGCCAACCAACTACAAATCTGTGCTGCCTGCCTGTCCTTCTGATCTGCCTACCAACTATGAACCCATGCTGTTGCTATGATCTTCTGATCTGCCTACTAAATATGAACCCATGCTGTCTGCTATGATCTTCTGATCTGTCTACTAACTATGAACCCATGCTGTCTGCTATGATTTCTGATCTGCCTACAACTATGAACCTGTGCTGCCTGCTTGTCCTTATGGTCTGCTGACTGCCTACCACATACGAACCCGTGCTGCCTGCCCTGACCATCTGGTCTGCCTACTGATTACAATCTGTGCCTGTCCAGACTTTTTGTTGCTACTTGTCCTTTTTTATCGTTTTCTTGGTGAGCTTCTCTTTCTCTTCCTCTGGGGGTCATTCCTCTCTTTGTACTCATAGCTTAGAAACTACACAAGGAGCCCGAATGGTGGTTGTCACAGTGCAAACATCCCAGCATCAGGGGCTCTGGAGAAAATCACTGAGTGTTTGGGTGCATAAACTGATCAGGGCAATGTAGTAAAGCAAACCGGCATACTTACCTGCAGAAGATCCCATATGCAGTTATACTTACCTGCCCAAGATCCCACTATGCAGTTATACTTACGTGCCCAAGTTCCCACTATGCAGTTATACTTACTGCCCAAGATCCCACTATAGTTTACTTACTGCCCAAGATCCCATGCAGTTATACTTACCTGCCCAAGATCCCACTATGCAGTTATACTTACTGCCCAAGATCCCACTATAAGTTAAACTTACCTGCCCAAGATCCCACTATGCAGTTAACTTACCGCCCAAGATCCACTATGCAGTTATACTTACCTGCCCAAGATCCCACATTGCAGTTATACTTACTGCCAAGATTCCACTATGCAGTTATACTTACCGCCCAAGATCCCACTATGCAGTTATACTACCTGCCCAAGATCCCACTATACAGTATACTTACCTGCCCAAGATCCCACTATGCAGTTATACTTACCTGCCCAAGATCCACTATGCAGTTATACTTACCTGCCCAAGATCCCATATGCAGCATACTACCTGCCCAAGATCCCACTATGCAGTTTATACCTGCCCAAGATCCCATTATACAGTTATACTTACCTGCCCAAGATCCCACTATGCAGCTATACTTACCTGCCCAAGATCCCACTATGCAGTTATACTTACCTGCCCAAGATCCCATTATACAGTTATACTTACCTGCCCAAGATCCCACTATGCAGCTATACTACCTGCCCAAGATCCCACTATGAGTTATACTTACCTGCCCTAGATCCCATATACAGTTATACTTACCTGCCCAAGATCCCACTATGCAGCTATACTTACCTGCCCAAGATCCCACTATACAGTTATACTTACCTGCCCAAGATCCCACTATGCAGCTATACTTACCGCCCAAGATCCCACTATGCAGCTATACTTACCGCCCAAGATCCCACTATACAGTTATACTTACCTGCCCAAGATCCCACTATACAGTTATACTTACCTGCCCAAGATCCCACTATGCGTTATACTACTGCCAAGATCCCATTAACAGTATACTTACCTGCCCAAGATCCCACTATACAGTTATCATTGTGAGATTTACTCTATTGCAGGATCTTGATCTAGTAAAAAGCCGTGAGTTGCATCTCCAATGTTAGAGGCTTCGTTCTGCGTGTATGGTAATCCCATTGTCCCGTTACACACAGGGTTACTTTTGTATCAGATTGCTGTTGTTTATTGAATACAGTTTTTCTCCTTATCAACAATCCATTTATTATCCTATTTCCTTTAGATAGCTTGACACAGCACCCATGCCTCCTGGGCAGAAGCACAGGACAACTAACTTAATGTGTTTACTCCATAATCTGAAAGCACAAAGAACACCAATGAACTGTAAATTACCTCTCAGTAAATGGCATTAAAGTAAATGTAATTATAAGAAAACTAGGCGCATACACCTATGACTCCAGTCACACGGCCTCCTGCTAATGGACTGTAACAGGATTGGCTAGAGACCACTAGTAGGAGTGACCTGCTGTGTCAATTTCCTGCAGTAGCTTAGGACTGGGCATGTGCAAAGAAACATTGGTCAGTGACCAAACTATGTGATAGTGGAATGCTGGGAAATAAATCACAAACCCATTTAATAAGGTAAATTTCCCAGCACCCACATCAAAAGGAGAGGTGATGAGACACAGATTACACTTTTTAATGCTGTTTATAAGCCAATTGCCAATTTACACAAATGTTATAATTTGAGATTAAGTTAAAAGTGGGATGTTTAAGGAACCTATGGGCGGCCACCACAACAGATTGACCAGTAGCAGATTACAGAAGAATCAGGAAATGTATTGATGAACATGGTCAAAAAGGTGGTGAATATTACAAGATTATATACTGATGGCCCTGCAGTCTAAGCTCGCTTCTACAACCAGTATATTCAACATAAAGAGGGAATCTACCATGTGTCTTCAGAGTGAAATCCACTAGTGTGATATTGAAATCCACCTAGTTCACTCCGAAAGTGAATTATCCTTTAATGCATTGATTGATTCTTCAATCAAGCATTAGGAACGAACTTACCTGTTACCCGATCCTCCGCAGCGCACTGACAGGTCCCGACCACTCGGGTTCTGTACAGCTATAGCATGCATGCATGATGATGCGCGCTATAGTTAAACAGATCCTGGAGGGGGTCGAAAATTTCAGTGCTGCAGCGGAGGATCGGGTAACAGGTAAGTTTGCTCCAGGTTCGTTCCTGGCTCCACTTGCATTGATGAAGAATGGGAGGTAAGGCATAGCTCCTTATCTTCCGGTCTTCAATCAATACTAGAGGTGTCCGAACTTCTCAAAATCCGGTCCGCTCGAGGATCCGCAAATTTTCGAAAAAATTCAAAAATTCGAAAATTGCAAGCGGACCCATTAAAATGAAAAAATTCTCGGAATTTCGATTTTTTCCGAAAATACTATTTCCGCCATTTTTCAAAAATACGTAAAATCCTGTAATTTTGAAAATTTTCGAAAATACGTATGTTCATGGATTTTTCGAAAATACGTGAAATCCTCGTAATTTCGAACATTTTCGAAAACGCGGTTCGGAAAAGTTCGGAAGGTGGTAAACAGGAAAATCCGCGATATTCGCCGTTCGGGAACAAGGTAAATCCGCCGCGGATTCGGGGTCAGATCCGCGAACTGGGTCATCACTAATCAATACATTAAAGGAATGTTCACTTTGGTAGGTAGGCTTGGACGGTATTTTGAATTAGATCAAACAGGAAGATCAACATGTCGGCAATCAGAGATAAAACCATATATATGAACAGATCAATATAACAAATAAGAACAGGGAATCAATGTGACAAGTGTTTTGTTTTGTGGTTATTTTCTGGCCCAAGGATTTACACAACATAAATATCCCACCAGATCAAGCTTTCTTTAGAGGCAGCTGGGGAGCATCTGTGTTATATTGTGCTTATCAGACTGACAAGGCAGCATATGGAGACCAGCCTATTTCACATGGCAAAAAAAATAAATTTCTCAATCTTCCGACGATAAGAATACAGAGAACTAATGGACCCTGGTCCCTAATGTATATTTATGAATATGATAAATAAATCCTATTGTTAATACCACGAAATGATGACATTCTGGAACTACTGTTACTGTTATGTAGAGTACAACAGGCAGCGTTCACAGCTTCAAATTGGGATTCATTTATTTATGTTAGAACACAGAATTTATTTATTGATGTAGAATTTGAATCTGGGCTCCCACACCCCTATGCCCATCCCCTGGGCAAACTGAAAAATAGTTAATTTGCTGGCACTACAAAACTGATAAATGGAATGGCACACTGAGACTGAAGAGAGACTGGAACACTGAGACTGAAGAAGAGAATGGAACACTGGACTGAAGAAGAGGCTGGAACACTAAGACGATAAATGGACTGGACAAATGACTGAAGAAGAGGCTGGAACACTGAGACTGATAAATGGTCTGGAACACTGAGACTGAGAAGAGGCTGGAACACTGAGACTGATAAATGGTCTGGAACACTGAGACTGAAGAAGAGGCGGAACACTGAGACTGATAATGGTCTGGAACACTGAGACTGAAGAAGGGCGTAACACAGAGACTGATAAACAGACCGGAACACTGAGACTGAAGAAGAGACTGGAACACTGAGAATGAAGAAGAGGCTGGAACACTAAGACTGATAAACGGACTGGAACACTGACTGAAGAAGAGGCTGGAACACTGAGACTGATAAATGGTCTGGAAGACTGAGACTGAAGAAGAGGCTGGAACACTGAGACTGATAAATGGTCTGGAAAACTGAGACTGAAGAAGAGACTGGAACACTGAGAATGAAGAAGGGCTGGAACACTAAGACTGATAAACGGACTGGAACACTGAGAATGAAGAAGAGGCTGGAACACTGAGACTGATAAATGGTCTGGAACACTGAGAACTGAAGAAGAGGCTGGAACACTGAGACTGATAAATGGTTGGAACACTGAGACTGATAACAGACGGAACACTGTGAACTGAAGAAGAGGCTGGAACACTGAGACTGGAAACAGACCGGAAACATGTGACTGAAGAAGAGGCTGGAAACACTGAGACTGATAAATGGGCTGGAACACTGAAACTGATAAATAGGCTGGAACACTGAGACTGATAAATGGTCTGGAACACTGAGACTGAAGAGAGAGGCTGTAACAATGAGAATGATAAACAGACCAGAAACACTGTGACTGAAGAAAAGGATGGAACACTGAGACTGATAAATGGTCTGAACACTGAGACTGAAGAAGAGGCTGGAACACAGAGACTGATAAATGGTCTGGAACACTGAGACTGAAGAAGAGGCTGTAACACGAGACTAATAAACAGACCGGAACACTGTGACTGAAGAAGAAGCTGGAACAATGAGACTGATAAATGTCTGGAACACTGAGACTGAAGAAAAGGATGGAACACTGAGACTGATAAATGGTCTGGAACACTGAGACTGAAGAAGAGTCTGGAACACAGAGACTGATAAATGGTCTGGAACACTGGACTGAAGAGAGGCTGTAACACTGAGACTAATAAACAGACGGAACACTGTGACTGAAGAAGAAGATGGAACACTGAGACTGAAAATGGTCTGGAACACTAAGACTGAAGAAGAGGCTGGAACACAGAGACTGATAAATGGTCGAACACTGAGACTGAAGAAGAGGCTGTAACACTGAGACTAATAAACAGACCGGAAACACTGTGACTGAAGAAGAAGCTGAACAATGGACTGTAAATGGTCTGGAACATGAGACTGAAGAAAAGGATGGAACACTGAGACTGATAAATGGTCTGGAACACTGAGACTGAAGAAAGAGTCTGGAACACAGAGACTGAAATGGTCTGGAACATGAGACTGAGAAGAAGAGGCTGTAAACTCTGAGACTAATAAACAGACCGGAACACTGTGACTGAAGAAGAAGCTGGAACACTGAGACTGATAATTGGTCTGGAACACTGAGACTGAAGAAGAGGCTGGAACACTGAGACTGATAAACAGACCGGAACGGGCCGCAGTAAATCTATATGTCCCCCCACTACTGGCCCCACTCTGTAGTGTAATAAAATCCTTACCTTACATCCCAGATCCAAATGGGTACGTAGTAGAGTCTTCGAACTTTCTCCTTGATTTGCCAGTACACGCGTATCCTGCTTACTATACCAACGTGTGATCGCAGGTCGGCGATAATCGTGCCGTGAATGGGCACTTTATCGGGCAAAATGGCCGCTCGTTTGGAGATCCGTTTGATGGTGGTGTTTAATTTAGTTTTTGTTTTTGTTTGTGGACACTATTTGCCCTTTAAACGACATTCGCACGCATCCGCCACCCCATTCCACCACACGCCATTCACGCACTTAAAACGATATTTGCACGCATCCGCAACGCCATTCACCGCACATAGAACAAATTTGCACGCATCCGCAACACCACCATCATCACTAGAATGACATTCACCACACTCAGCACCAATCACGCCATATACGACATTCACACCACTCACAGCACCAATCATGCACATATAACGACATTAACAACAGCGTTATTTACATATAATAATAAATAAAAATGTAATTAATATTAGTATTTTTACAAACAATTATTATTTTTAACAATGTTATTATAATATACAAAAAAATCCTTCATAAGGTAGTTTGTATTACCGATCCCGCCTCCCTCCTCTAACAGAGGCGTGCCTGTTTGTAGGCACGCCTCCGCATCCCCTCCCTGTAGTGCCGAGCGCCCAATAGAAAATGCTGTGATGTCACCAGCATCAGGAAATTGCATGCTGGGTTGTAGTTTTTGGCAGAAACAGAAAACGATTTTAAAGTATGTGTTTTTGATTTTTTTTATATTTAAAGCTTCAGAAAGCTTTGCAGGGGGTTAAGGAACAATTAGACATGTTTGTGCAACTTACAAAAACGGGATAACAGTTCTCCTTTAAGCAGGATATCATTTTGTGTTCCATTTTATTTTTATTTCTTTTTCTATGTTTTACTTCTCACGTGTTTTCCCTCACTAAACACTGATCCATCCTTGGAGGTTTATTCAAAAAGGGCTGCAGAAAGTTGTCTGAGCTATTTTTTTGCCTCAACTAGTCAGATGTTATCTTTTTACTGGTCTGCTACATCTGATTGGTTGCTGCAGATTACGTTTTGCAACTCTTATTGAATAACGCCCTGCATTTTATTGTATGGAGGTTGGCGGCTATGAATATGCCTTGCACTTTGACTAAAGTATTGTTTATCCAGTTGACAGTAATTTGATTCTTAAATATCATTTCATTTCATTTATTTTTTTATTTCAAAAAAGCTGTGGTCAAGGTACAGAAACTTTGTATGAACACAAGTACTGAAATGAACAAGTCAGCAACGCCAACAACAGCCAATATATTATCTACAACAGCTTTGGCCATATCATTCCTCCTCGGACTAGTTATGAACAGTCTTTACCTGTGGGTTATCAGCCTCAGGATGCGGAAGACTGTCAACACTGCTTGGTTTTTCCATTTGATTTTGGCCAATGTAGTTTTTACATTCACAATGCCCTTCCTGTCTGTTTATTTACTGATGATGCCCGAGTGGGTATTCGGAATTTTCCTATGTAAATTAATGAATTCACTGATATCAATATGTATGTATACAACTGTCTTCCTAATCACAGTGATCGGCCTTGACCGCTACACTTTTGTTTTTCACCCAGTCTGGTACAGGGGTAATATGAACCATCGTCATGCATCTTCCATCTGCATAGTCCTGTGGGCATTGGCCATATTATGTAGCTCTCCATATTTAGCATTTCGTCAGATCCGACTGTTGGACAACAATAAAACCACTGTCTGCTACAATGATTACACCCTTTCTGGCAAGCTGGACAATTACGGAAACTCAACAAAGCAAATTAAGTGGTTCATGTTCTTCTTCCGAATAACAATTGGTTTTCTGATTCCCCTGTCTGTCATCACCTATTGTTATGTCAAAATTGCTCTCAAGTTAAAGACGAACAAATTGGCCAGATCTAGCAAATCTTACAAAATCATTTTCATTACTGTAGCCTCTTTCTTTGTATCCTGGACCCCATATCATCTGTGGTATGGAATGAGTATCGAAAAGGGCAGATTCCAGAAATCGGTTATGAATATACTGATGGTGCTTCAAACAAGTTTGATCTGCTTCAATTATTGTTTCACCCCATTACTCTACCTGTTCATTGCGGAGAACTTCAAGAAAGAGTTACAGAAATCCATCCTGTCTCTCATTGAGTCAGTCCTTAATGAAACATTCAACTCCTTTAATAAAAGTTTTGAAGACAAATCAGAGACACCTTGCTTATCTGCTGTGAA
Source organism: Hymenochirus boettgeri (assembly GCA_019447015.1). Lineage (NCBI taxonomy): Eukaryota > Metazoa > Chordata > Amphibia > Anura > Pipidae > Hymenochirus > Hymenochirus boettgeri. The sequence goes on from CM033475.1 coordinate 223,986,899, forward strand.
TAACAATCTCCAGACACAAGAAGCATAAAATCCAAGTCAGAATTAACTACAGGAATTGATAAATGGAATAATGGTTAAAGCAAAGCAATTCTTGCTGTACAAGCCACTGTATCTATCTAATCTATCTATCTATCTTACAACTTGCTGTATTAGCGACTGTCCTATTCTAGATACTGTACACAGTCATTTACATGTAAACCTAGTAAAAATGGTATTGGGGAGAATCAAAATGTATTACTATGCACCACCATTAAAAAAACACAAGGTAAAAAATAAAAGGGTCAATATGGATTCTATAATTCTCTACAAGTATTCCCTACAGTATGCCCTACCTCTGAAACCCTCAGCATTGTGAAGAAATCATGAGATATCATATCAAGTTATCATGCAATATCATGTTACCATTGCTGTTCCCTTGCCTCTCTCAGAAAATCAAGTCACCTGTATAAAACCCAATATTGTGAAATGTGTCTAATCATGTGTTTAGTCTATTGGACATCTACAAACCAGGACTAATGTCTTGGACCTCCATAAACCAATAATAATTTTTTAGACCTCTACAAAACAATACTAATCTCTTGGACCTCTACAAACCATTACTAATCTCTTGGACCTCTACAAACCATTACTAATCTCTTGGACCTCTACAAACCATTACTAATCTCTTGGACCTCTACAAAATATTACTATTTTATTGGACCTCTACAAACCATTACTAATCTCTTGGACCTCTACAAACCATTACTAATGTCTTGGACCTCTACAAAATATTACTATTTTATTGGACCTCTACAAACCATAACTAATCTCTTGGACCTCTACTAACCATTACTAATCCCTTGGATACCTTGAACCTCTAAAATCATTTGTACTCTCTTGATCATTTACAAATTACATCTAATTGCTTAGTTTGTCAACCACCATGATTTCTGCATGTGACTATCAACCATTGTCTGTTTTCTGAGTATGCTCTAGTGTTAATAGTCCTGTTGTTTGTTTTTAAATTGACTTTTGTCACAATGCCTTGTAGTGCAGAACTTCTGTCTTCCTGGAGATAATTTAACATGATGTAAATAATTCTTGCTGGGTGCATTGTGAGAATGTTTTCATACAGTAAGGAATGTTGGTACCTATTCAGACCAAAAATGGTTCAATGCAAGATGATCAAGGATAATGGGCCTGATTCTGAAAATTGGTACAGTCCTGAAAAAACTACTAGATCATAGGGGGAATAGTAGCACATCTACAGTATACTGATAGAAATGCATTGCACAGAGCTGTGCTAAGATCAGGGTCATTTCATTATCCTCCCCCAGCAGCTCTGCCCTTTGCTTCTCTCTCTCTGTGGTCCACTGAATTTTGTTTACTACATATGATAGGAATATATAACTATGAATACATTTACCGGTATAAATAATCTTGCATGAATAAAAAGATGTGCTAAAGTAATGGTCAGTTCTTTAAGATATTGTTGACTTTAAGGTAAATGTTTGATGAGAGCATCTGGTTTCTTCATCACAGGCGTGAACAAATCAGGAACATTTAAGCAAACAAGTGATTTTTTTTCCTGAAAACGCTGTCCCTGGTAAAATTATCTTTAAAACGATCTCCTTACATGCAATCAGTACAAGCAATGTTTTTATGTTTACCATTTCGAGCTGTATGTCTATAGTGAAAATTTAAAGGGGATCTCCACCCGATAATATAACTTTTTCTGTAGGGGAACTCCTTGAAACCTTAACTGCCATGATATTAAGTTAAAAAGTTCCCAGAAATGTACTTACCAACCTTCGTTCCCTCGGCTTCTGCTTCTATTGCTACTTCCAGGAACGGAGTTTCTATAGGGTCCGAACCAGCAGCCTTGTCTATGTCAGCCAATCACAGACACGGATCACACCAATCACAGATTGCTTTTTGTATGGAGAAAACATCTCAAATATACCAGATTTGGGTCATCAGGTCTTCTCACCTCTTACTCTATTGGGTACAACCCCATTCACTAGCTGGAGGATGAAACAAATAATAAAATATCAGGAACTATATGAATAAATAAGAATTGGGGATCATTTTGGTATTGGATTCAATATGAAAATACACATTACCTTAACTGCAGATTCCTTATCACAGATTCATGTTTCTTATATCTGCAAGAAGTGAGATGTATTAAACCTTATTGTCACACGTTAAGGGAAACCACACACACTTCTTAACATTCCTGAAAAACAAATGGGCTTGCACACATTAGCATTGACCCTGTCCCATTGTGCCCAGCCACGTGGGGGATACATTTTTGCCGCGTCCTCTTTTAAAGGCAACTCTAAAACTATAACGTCATTATATTTTGCATATTTTTGCTGCATTAATGAAGTTCCCTTAAAATATAAGGATATACGAAGTCACTAAGGTGTTCCATGACCATATAAAACTATGGACTTAAGATATCACAAAATATAACATTATAGTATAAGGAATATTACCATATAAATCCTTGTTCCTTTCTGTCCCTGTATACATAGTTACTGTGTGTAAGGTCAGTGGTCAGTACTGTGGGCAGTAGCTGTAATAAAGGGGTTCATTGATATGTTACATGAGGCAATTAGTATGGAGATTATATATGTAGTATATAGGTTCGTACACACGTGCTATCGCGGGTGCCAACCCATGATGAACAATATGTATGAACGTCCGTTTGGGGCTATAATCGGCCCGTGTATGGGCACTTTATCGGCCGTTTCAGATCGTTCAGAGATCCGCCCGGCAGATCAGGCAACAATCCCAGAACGAACGGGCTTTCGGGCCAATAAAGTGCCCATACACGGACCGATTATAGCCCAAAACGGCTGTTCATATACATTGTGCGTCATGGGTTGGCACCCGCGATCGCACATGTGTATGAACCTTTAAGTTGGATTCCATGGACCGTCCAGTTAATCTAATTAAATACCCCCATGATCTGGATGAATCCATTTCACACCTGTACCCAAACAAATTACACTTTTCATGTTTGCACCTTGGCTCCAATTGGTTTAATCCCCTTTCACACTGATACCTCTTGTACTTGCTGATGACCTTAAGCACTGCAGGTAACTATAGAATAACAGAAAGAAGAGAGAGTTCTGGGCACCTCTAATCCCCCCCCCCCCCCAATCACCCATTAACCCTAGTTACCTACCACCTTGACTACTTTTAGTTTTAATTAAGACAATCTGTCTCACATTAGTAATGACTATAATAAAATTACCATGGCTCCTAGATTCATTTTAATTAGAAACAAAAACAGAACCTCTGTATCCAATACAAAGGCAGGAAGTTTAATGGATTCTGAGGCTGAAGGGCCATTTACTTGATCTAGAGACTGGTAGCAACTCTATCATTCAGATCAAGCCAACTATATTACCTTACACCCAACATTAAGCATCTTCCAATTTGGGATAATTCACTAAATCAAAGTAAAAATAGTTTTTTCCATTGAGGCTAATAGAGGCTTCAGTCAATCTGTTTCTACGTATTAATAACTAATATATGGTAGTAAATGAGGTATAATAAAGAAATGTGTCCATCTATACCCTACCAATAATGTCTGTCTAACAGTTACATAGTAATATAGTATTGGAGGTTGTATAAAGACATACGTCCATCTAGTCCAACCTTTATACCCTACCCATAATGTCTGTCTAACAGTTACATAGTAACATAGTTATTGAGGTTGTATAAAGACATACATCCATCTAGTCCAACCTTTATACCCTTCCCATAATGTCTGTATAACAGTTACAGAGTAACATAGTATTGGAGGTTGTATAAAGACATACGTCCATCTAGTCCAACCTTTATACCCTACTCATAATGTCTGTCTATCAGTTACATAGTAACGTAGTAATGGAGGTTGTATAAAGACATACATCCATCTAGTCCAACCTTTATACCCTACCCATAATGTCTGTATAACAGTTACATAGTAACATAGTATTGGAGGTTGTATAAAGACATACGTCCATCTAGTCCAACCTTTATACCCTACCCATAATGTCTGTATAACAGTTACATAGAAACATAGTATTGGAGGTTATATAAAGACATACGTCCATCTAGTCCAACCTTTATACCCTACCCATAATGGCTGTATAACAGTTACACAGTAACATAGTATTGGAGGTTGTATAAAGACATACGCCCATCTAGTCCAACCTCTATACCCTACCCATAATGTCTGTATAACAGTTACACAGTAACATAGTATTGGAGTTTGTATAAAGACATACGTCCATCTAGTCCAACCTTTATACCCTACCCATAATGTCTGTATAACAGTTACATAGTAACATAGTATTGGAGGTTGTATAAAGACATACGTCCATCTAGTCCAACCTTTATACCCTATCCATAATGTCTGTATAACAGTTACATAGTAACATAGTATTGGAGTTTGTATAAAAACATACGTCCATCTAGTCCAACCTTTATACCCTACCCATAATGTCTGTATAACAGTTACATAGTAACATAGTATGGGGTTTGTTATAAGCATAACGCCCATTAGTCCAACCTTTATACCCTACCCATAATGTCTGTCTAACAGTTACATAGTAACATAGTATTGGAGTTTGTATAAAGACATATGTCCATCTAGTCCAACCTTTATACCCTACCATAATGTCTGTATAACAGTTACATAGTAACATAGTATTGGAGTTTGTATAAAGGACATATGTCCAACCTTTATACCCTACCCATAATGTCTGTATAACAGTTACATAGTAACATAGTATTGGAGGTTGTATAAAGACATACGTCCATCTAATCCAACCTTTATACCCTACCCATAATGTCTGTATAACAGTTACATAATAACATAGTATTGGAGTTTGTATAAAGACATACGTCCATCTAGTCCAACCTTTATACCCTACCCATAATCTCTGTATAACAGTTTCATAGTAACATAGTATTGGAGGTTGTATAAAGACATACGTCCATCTAGTCCAACCTTTATACCCTACCCATAATGTCTGACTAACAGTTACATAGTAACATAGTAATTAATGATATAATAATTATACCAATTCTTCCAATATTCCTTTATGTCTTCACATATTGACTCCATGCTCTCTGTGTTCTTTTCTTAGTCCTTGTCCATTCATATTTTCCTCACAGGTAGCACATCTCTAATACACAAGTAGTAGAACTGGGTGAGAGCAACCAAAGAATTGACTAATCCAGTTATTACTTTTGATGAATTTCACAAATGGAATGTCTAAATAAGCCTGTACCATTTAACATGCAGGGAGATTAAATACCATCCTACAAGGATTTATCAGCTTTAATAACTTCTGCTGTGTCCTATCTAGGTGACACCATCACACTGTTTAAACCCAGCAGTCAGACAATCTATACCAATCAAAAGACGCAATCTATAAGAGACTTGTTTTACTATTACAGCACATTTTTGTTCCCCATTCTTTTGAAAAATGATGTTTAGTTCTACTGTACCTGTGGTTAAACTGATTATAATTAGAAACCCACTTCCCTAACCTGACAGTAAAAGATGCAGCGTGTGGACCAAGGAAATTTAATTTTACTTGAACTGTATCAGGTAATGGAGAGTGAAGGGATCTGATAATTTGATCACTTGGAATTAGGATACTTTACAGCTGGATGACAGTTAAGGTAGGTCCTTAAATATACCAGGCTAATAGCAGGCTCTGTGTTCTCACAAATTGCCCATATAAACCCTGGTGATATTGAGCACACACGAGCACTTGTATTGCATTAAATACAACTAATTGTACCATAACATTGCTGTATGTATGTATGTATATTATTTCTCATATGGTGTTACATATATTACAGTGCTTTACAATTATGTAACTTTATTTTACACATACGACCTATCAGCATAGCTTTATGATTTGGGGGAAGCTGGAGTACCCACAGGGAGAACATACAAACTCCTTGCAGATTTTTGTCCACGGGAGGATTCAAACCCAGACACTAACCACTGAGCCACCGCACTGCCCATGTAATGTTATTGTCCTTGTTATATACTTTGGGATGGAACCCATTCGTTTACCACAATTATTTTGTGCAAAATAAATGTAGAATTGCGGCATAAATGTTGCAATTATACATTTACAACTGAACGTTCGTAAATCTACGAACGTTCGGCCATAGAGGACCATGCGGTAGTAAAATACTGAAATGGTATTCAATGGGCTTACGTTAATCTACGATCGCAGATTTACAAGAGCGATTGGAAATTTATGATGGCAATTGTTGATTTAAGGCTGCGATCGTATAATTACGCAACGCTCCTTAAAGGACTCAGTATTGATAAAAAGCGATACCGCGGCGTTATAAATACGGCATAAAGAGCGTTTTTTATTGGGTATACAGATAGGTTACTTCTTACAGTATTTCATATCTCTGTTTTTAGACATCACAGTTTAATATATTTCCTCTGCTTCTAGCTAAAACCTACAATGACCTTATTGAGGGAGATTCACCGGAACATTACATCTCAAAAGAAGGAAGAGGCTGTTCCAACTACCAATATAATTTCTACTGTGGTCTTACTGGTGACTTTTCTGTTTGGGCTGGTGGTGAATAATCTTTATCTTTGGGTCACTGGGTTTAAAATGCCCAAGAATATCAACACCACTTGGTTCTTTCATTTGATACTGAGCAATATTGTTTTTACATTGACCATGCCACTAGTTGCAATTTACATGTTGACTTTTCCCCATTGGGTCTTCGGTTCCTTCCTGTGCAAGCTCATTAATGTAATGATTTCTTTAGGTATGTATACAAATGTCTTCTTTCTCACCATAATTGGGCTGGACCGATACACTTTGGTCTATCACCCCGTTTGGTATAGAGGACACATGAACCGTCGCTATGCATCTGCTCTCTGCATTTTCTTCTGGGGATTGGGTATTTTGTGCAGCTCTCCATATTTTGCATTTCGTCAGGTCCGACTATTGGATGACAACAAAACTGTCATTTGCTACAATGATTACACAATATCTGCGAAACCTGGTAATGAGTCATCAGCCATTCAGATTAAATGGTTCATGTTTGGATTTCGTCTTCTAGCAAGTTTTCTGCTACCGTTTTTTGTCATCGCTTTTTGTCATATCAAAATTGGTCTCAGAATGAAGAATGGAAATCTGTCCAGGTCAAGCAAACCTTACAAGATTCTATTTATAACTGTCATTTCTTTCTTTATATCTTATCTGCCTTATCATTTGTGGTATGGAATGAGTATTAAGGACAGCAGATTCCATAAAACCTTTCTGGATGCACTGAAGGTCATTGCAATGTGCTTGGCCTGTTTTCATTATTGCTTCACCCCAATACTTTATCTTCTCATTGCAGAGAAGTTTAAGACAGTGTTTCGAAAGTCTGTACTGTCTCTCATTGAATCAGTACTCAATGAAATCTTCAGTACATGGAACAGGGGTTATGAAGAAAATACTTGTATAGATGTCAATGCAAACTGATCCATTAATTATGGTATAAATTAGGGGTTGTTACTATTCTAATGGATTAGAATATTCCATTCTGTAAGAAAATACATGATGATCCCTTATTTAAACGGACAAATCACAAAAATGGATATTATGCATTATCCATTTGGATACAAATGGAGGAATTTTTCGATCAGACAGACCCTTTAACTGCGAGCAGAATCACTTTACAGCATAAAAGGATCTAGTACCTATGGTCATGGTGCAAATAGCTACCGTAGCATTGCTGCCATCTATAAAATAAAGAAGACACATAATTCAATGACATATTGTAAGAAAGGGAAAATAACTCTCTCAACTGATTGGTTGTTTTATGTAAGTACATCAGTTACATCATTGAAGTGTGTAACAAAGCTTTTATACATTTCCCCTTTTTCTGAAAGACAATCACACAATTTGCTGCTTTAAAATATTTAGACATAGAAAAAGGGGTTTTCAAACCCCATAGCTGATTCCTCTTTCTTCCCAAGCCATTTTCTACTTGGTGGAATTGTTGAAATGATCAACACAACCGTTTTGATGCCTCTGGCCGTTCTATAGGTTGATTGTTGGATTGCTGACGATGTGCAGGGTATCAACAATCAAACTTGAACAGACTGCTGATGTACCAAAGATCTAAATTCAGGTGTGAAGAGATAGGCTCTGGGTTTTCTATCTATAACACACTGCGGCAAGAAAGCCGGCATCTCACACAGATGATGGCTTTCTTGCAGATTGCAGCCACCACAGCCAATGACTGACTCTGAATTCCATTGCACTTCCTCTGTCCTACGCAGTTCCTCTGTTAAAGCTCTCTGTGTACAGAGGAGAGGAGGACGTGGGAGTAGAAGCATGGCGGGTAAAGTCAACTGATCACTATAATATGTGTATATTTTACATAAAATGTCTAATTAAAAAAACACACATATTTAAACATCTGTCCCAGGTGGGCCGGGGCAAAGCCAAACAAGGTCCCAGGTTAGGGCCCCTGCTATAAAGATTTGTTTCCATAAACATGTTCATACTAGAACACAGAGCCGATGCCATAGTTTGCCTGTGCTAATAATAAACCAATCAGATGTTATCTAACTGCAATAATCCAATAATCTAACATCTGATTGCTGTCTGCAAATAAACAACCCAAGCAAATTTTATATAGCATTGACCCTTATATACTGTACATTAACATGTCTCTATTCTATTATTATTATTTTTTTCTCTATGTATTTTTCAAAGTATGTTGGTACAATAAGGCATTATAATTAGGACTAAACAGACAAATAAATACACCAATTAAAGGAGAACTAGTTAAAGTTAGAACAGTTAAAATGAAAATACCTGGGTAGGGAGGTAGGATTTATACTTTCTACCTCCCAATATCAGTGGCAGCTCAAAGAAATCTACTTCTGCCTAGCTTCCCGAGTGCTTCAGCACTATCTTTAATACAGGAAGTCCCAGGGCACTAACCTGGCAGATGAAAACATTATCTGATGTAGCTCCCCAACAAAACAATATAGAGATGTGAGAATAACCCATCCTACCTCCCTGCCCCAGGTACTTTTCATTTTTAAAAAGTAAGTTTTTATAGAAAAGATGCCCTTTAATATTAATCCAGACACACATTGTTACTAGAAGTCATTGTGATTTACCTTTAATATCTCAGTAGAAACCCTACATCATGCCTGACACACTAAACCCTTATAATCTTTCTGGAATTAGCCAATGATCATTAAATGTCAGATTAAAGCCTCCTAGTATAATGCTAGATCACAGTAACCTGCAAGCGATGGTAATTAGTTTAGTAGATGGCAGGCGTTAAGTATATTGCAGTAATACGATGAGTTCTCAATTGCTTCCATGAGTCTTGCTGTTTGTGGTTTATATTGTTTATTTGTGGTTTAAATTCCTGCTCTCTTGTCTACTCCTATTACATGGCTAAAGACATTAATTATACCGTTTTGTGGTGTAAAAGGGCTGCCAAAATAAAGATAAGCCTGACGTGAACTCCCCAGAGTTGGCTGTGGTTTGTCTGCAATAGTTTTTATTTTTCTTCTGTTCCCAACCAAATTAATAAATCAATAAATTAAAAAGTGGGATGTATTTCCATACATGATGGACACAGGGTGACGGTAAAAAATTGGGCAATTGTAAAATCCATATTTTTATTTATTGCTGCTACTAGCAAACCCCTGATACTTTAAAGAATCACAAATCCCGTCCCCCTGCATTTAAAACATCTGTCCCCAGGGACGTACAATGACATAATAACAGTCCAGGGACATACAATGACATAATAACAGTCCAGGGACGTACAATGACATAATAACAGTCCAGGGATGTACAATGACATAATAACAGTCCAGGGACGTTCAATGACATAATAACACTCCAGGGACGTTCAATGACATAATAACAGTCCAGGGATGTACAATGACATAATAACAGTCCAGGGACGTACAATGACATAATAACACTCCAGGGACGTACAATGACATAATAACAGTCCAGGGATGTACAATGACATAATAACAGTCCAGGATGTACAATGACATAATAACAGTCCAGGGACGTACAATGACATAATAACATTCCAGGGGCGTACAATGACATAATAATTCTTTAAACTATGCTAAACCCAGATGGTGTATTTGTATATTGAAGTACATCCAGGAAATATACCCAGGTAGAGTTAGAATGAGCTTTTATTTATCCCAAAAGATACATTTTAAAAAGTGGAAGATATTTTTACTGGCAAGAAATATTATAGAAAGGAGTGTGTTTGTGTTAATTGTGTTAAACACTGAAACACACAACATTTGGCCTCTAGCAGCCATTGTCATGGGAATACTCAACCAGTGAGTGTTGGGTATCAGTGTTTGCATTTATTGTAACATAGGGGCACTGAGCTGGCCCATTGAAGACTTTGCACCCTCAGGACTATCTTAGGCCCCTTACAAGTCTATCAGGGCAATGCAACATTGGGAAACTAAAGCACAAATTGAGTTAGTGTGGGTTCACACATTTTGTGGAGCCTGTGCTATTTCCAATTTTTAGAGAAATATCGCAACACACCTAATGCAATAAACTAAAGGTAGATGATGACGGGAATCGCCCAGCCCCCTCCCCAAACCATTATGTATGCACGATATGGAGCCTCATTGAGGTATCATTTTCTTTATCGGGAATATTTCACTGGTACAGGAAGTGGGAACTGTATGGAGCTTTATTTATAAGGGGGGGGGGGGGAGATGATCCCTGTTAGGTTTTTATATATTCCCTATAATCACTTAGCCTAATAGCAGCCATTTTGTTCTTTGACTCCATTTTGTCTTATATTATTGTCGTGTTATTGCAGATGTTCTGTTTCCAAATGTTCTGAGCTCAAGGTCTTTTGCCTCCCACATTGTGTGTCAGCCTGACTCTATCTTCATATTCCAAGGTTTTAGTATATTATCTGTAGACACTGTGTCTGGCCACGTCCCCTTTTTCTCTTTGTGAAAATCCAATGTAATAACTAAATAAACCGAGTTACACTTTTACTACATCAAATGTGTGGTTCAACTCCCGGCGCTGTAAAAAGGTCTCTTAGTGGGTCTAAGACAGGCATCAGTGTCCAGGTGGGACTAGTGCAGGATAATTATTCTAACAGTCCCACCTTGTGTTATTTATTATATTTACAGACATGGAAAGATGCTAATAGTCCCAATACCCAGGATGATGAAATGAACCCTTTCTCCAAAGGAAACATGCAGGTAAGTGTCCTCAAAGTCCAGACATGACAGGAATGTTAAACTTTTCATGACACAGATTGCTTTCTCCATTTTGAACTTGGACCAGTTTAAATTGTTTAAAATTAAACCAAGAATAGAATGATCCAACCTTTTTATATTTGAGCAAACACTTAGCGGACGTATTACAGAAAGACAGAACATGGCTGCCTGGCACATCCCCATTGAGAATAGAGCCCAAGGAAGACTATTGTACAACATGGCTGCCTGGCACATCCCCATTAGAATAGAGCCCAAGGAAGACTATTGTAAAACAGGCTGCCTGGCACATTCCATTAGAATAGAGCCCAAGGAAGACTATTGTACAACATGGCTGCCTGGCACTCCCATTAGAATAGAGCCCAAGGAAGACTATTGTACAACATGGCTGCCTGGCACATCCCCATTAGAATAGAGCCCAAGAAGACTATTGTACAACAGGTGCTGGCACATTCCCATTAGAATAGACCCAAGGAAGACTATTGTACAACATGGCTGCCTGGCACATCCCATTAGAATAGAGCCCAAGGAAGACTATTGTACAACATGGCTGCCTGGCACATCCCCATTAGAATAGAGCCCAAGGAAGAATTGGTCAACAAGGCTGCCTGGCACATCCCCATTAGAATAGAGCCCAAGGAAGACTATTGTACAACATGGCTGCCTGGCACATCCCCATTAGAATAGAGCCCAGGAAGACTATTGTACAACATGGCTGCTGGCACATCCCCATTAGAATAGAGCCCAAGGAAGACTATTGTACAACAGGCTGCCTGGCACATCCCCATTAGAATAGAGCCCAAGGAAGACTATTGTACAACATGGCTGGTGGCACATCCTCATTAGAATAGAGCCCAAGGAAGACTATTGTACAACATGGCTGCCTGGCACATCCCATTAGAATAGAGCCCAAGGAAGACTATTGTACAACATGGCTGCCTGGCACATCCCCATTAGAATAGAGCCCAAGGAAGACTATTGTACAACATGGCTGCCTGGCACACCCCAAGAATAGCCCAAGGAAGACTATTGTACAACATGGCTGGCTGGCACATCCCATTAGAATAGAGCCCAAGGAAGACTATTGTACAACATGGCTGCCTGGCACATCCCCATTAGAATAGAGCCCAAGGAAGACTATTGACAACATGGCTGCCTGGCACATCCATTAGAATAGAGCCCAAGGAAGACTATTGTACAACATGGCTGCCTGGCACACCCCATTAGAATAGACCCAAGGAAGAATATTGTACAACATGGCTGCCTGGCACATCCCCATTAGAATAGAGCCCAAGGAAGACTATTGTACAACATGGCTGCCTGGCACATCCCCATTAGAATAGAGCCCAAGAGAAGACTATTGTACAACATGGCTGCCGGCACATCCCCATTAGAATAGAGCCCAGAAAGACTATTGTACAACATGGCTGCCTGGCAATGCCCATTAGAATAGAGCCCAAGGAAGACTATTGTACAACATGGCTGCCTGGCACATCCCATTAGAATAGAGCCCAAGGAAGACTATTGTACAACATGGCTGCCTGGCACATCCCCATTAGAATAGAGCCAAGGAAGACTTTTGTACAACATGGCTGCCTGGCACATCCCATTAGAATAGAGACCAAGGAAGACTATTGTACAACATGGCTGCCTGGCACATCCCCATTAGAATAGAGCCCAAGGAAGCTATGTACAACATGGCGCCTGGCACATCCCCATTAGAATAGAGGACCAAGAGGAGACTATTGTACAACATGGCTGCCTGGCACATCCCATTAGAATAGAGCCCAAGGAAGACTATTGTAAACATGGCTGCCTGGCACATCCCCATTAGAATAGAGCCCAAGGAAGACTATTGTACAACATGGCTGCCTGGCACATCCCCATTAGAATAGAGCCAAGGAAGACTATTGTACAACATGGCTGCCTGGCACATCCCATTAGAATAGAGCCCAAGGAAGACTATTGTACAACATGGCTGCCTGGCACATCCCATTAGAATAGAGCCCAAGGAAGACTATTGTACAACATGGCTGCCTGGCACATCCCCATTAGAATAGAGCCCAAGGAAGACTATTGTACAACATGGCTGCCTGGCACATCCCCATTAGAATAGAGCCCAAGGAAGACTATTGTACAACACGGCTGCCTGGCACATTCCCATTAGAATAGAGCCCAAGGAAGACTATTGTACAACATGGCTGCCTGGCACATCCCATTAGAATAGAGCCCAAGGAAGACTATTGTACAATGGCTGCCTGGCACATCCCCATTAGAATAGAGCCCAAGAAGACTATTGTACAACACGGTTGCCTGGCACATTCCCATTAGAATAGAGCCCAAGGAAGACTATTGTACAACATGGCTGCTGGCACATCCCATTAGAATAGAGCCCAGAGAAGACTATTGTACAACATGGCTGCCTGGCACATCCCCATTAGAATAGAGCCCAGGAAGACTATTGTACAACATGGCTGCCTGGCACATCCCCATTAGAATAGAGCCCAAAGACTATTGTACAACATGGCTGCCTGGCACATCCCCATTAGAATAGAGCCCAAGAGAACTATTGTACAACATGGCTGCCTGGCACATCCCCATTAGAATAGAGCCCAAGGAGACTATTGTACAACTGGCTGCCTGGCACATCCCCATTAGAATAGAGCAAGGCCAGGAGACTATGTACAACATGGCTGCTGGCACATCCCATTAGAATAGAGCCAAGGAAACTATTGTACAACATGGCTGCCTGCACATCCCCATTAGAATAGAGCCCAAGGAAGACTATTGTACAACATGGCTGCCTGGCACATCCCCATTAGAATAGAGCCCAAGGAAGACTATTGTACAACATGGCTGCCTGGCACATCCCCATTAGAATAGAGCCCAAGAAGACTTGTACATGGCGGCTGGCACATCCCCATTAGAATAGAGCCCAAGGAAGACTATTGTACAACATGGCTGCCTGGCACATCCCCATTAGAATAGAGCCCAAGGAAGACTATTGTACAACATGGCTGCCTGGCACATCCCCATTAGAATAGAGCCCAAGGAAACTATTGTACAACATGGCTGCCTGGCACATCCCCATTAGAATAGAGCCAGGAAGACTATTGTCCAACATGGCTGCCTGGCACATCCCCATTAGAATAAGCCCAAGGAAGACTATTGTACAACATGGCGCCGGCACATCCCCATTAGAATAGAGCCCAGGAAGACTTTGTACAACATGCGCCTGGCACATCCCCATAGAATAGAGCCCAAGAAGACTATGTACAACAGGCTGCCTGGCACATCCCATTAGAATAGAGCCCAAGAAGGACTATTGTACAGGCTGCCTGGCACTCTCCCATTAGAATAGAGCCCAAGGAAGCTATTGTACAACATGGCTGCCTGGCACATCCCCATAGAATAGAGCCAAGGAAGACTTTTGTACAACATGGCTGCCTGGCACATCCCATTAGAATAGAGCCAAGGAAGACTATTGTACACATGGCTGCCTGGCACATCCCCATTAGAATAGAGCCCAAGGAAGACTATTGTACAACATGGCTCCTGGCACATCCCCATTAGAATAGAGCCAAGGAAGACTATTGTACACATGGCTGCCTGGCACATCCCATTAGAATAGAGCCCAGGAAGACTATTGTAAACATGGGCTCCTGGCACACATCCCCATTAGAATAGAGCCAAAAGACTATTGACAACATGGCTGCCTGGCACATCCCCTTAGAATAGAGCCCAAGGAAGACTATTGTACAACATGGCTGCCTGGCAATCCCCATTAGAATAGAGCCCAAGGAAGACTATTGTACAACATGGCTGCCTGGCACATCCCCTAGAATAGAGCCCAAGGAAGACTATTGTACAACATGGCTGCCTGGCACATCCCCATTAGAATAGAGCCCAAGGAAGACTATTGTACAACATGGCTGCCTGGCACATCCCCATTAGAATAGACCCAAGAAGACTATTGTACACATGGCTGCCTGGCACTTCCCCATTAGAATAGACCCAAGGAAGACTATTGTACAACATGGCTGCCTGGCACATCCCCATTAGAATAGAGCCCAAGGAAGACTATTGTACAACATGGCTGCCTGGCACATCCCCATTAGAATAGAGCCCAAGGAAGACTATTGTACAACACGGTTGCCTGGCACATTCCCATTAGAATAGAGCCCAAGGAAGACTATTGTACAACATGGCTGCCTGGCACATCCCCATTAGAATAGAGCCCAAGGAAGACTATTGTACAACATGGCTGCCTGGCACATCCCCATTAGAATAGAGCCAAGGAAGACTATGGTACAACATGGCTGCCTGGCACATCCCCATTAGAATAGAGCCCAAGGAAGACTATTGTACAACATGGCTGCCTGGCACATCCCCATTAGAATAAGACAAGGAAGACTATTGTACAACATGGCTTGCCTGGCACATCCCCATTAGAATAGAGCCCAAGGAAGACTATTGTACAACACTGTGCCTGGCACATCCCCATTAGAATAGAGCCCAGGAAGACTATTGTACAACATGGCTGCTGGCACATCCCCATAGAATAGAGCCCAAGGAAGACTATTGTAACACATGGCTGCCTGGCACATCCCCATTAGAATAGAGCCCAAGGAAGACTATTGTACAACATGGCTGGCTGGCACATCCCCATTAGAATAGAGCCCAAGGAAGACTATTGTACAACATGGCTGCCTGGCACATCCCCATTAGAATAGAGCCCAGGAAGACTATTGTACAACATGGCTGCTGGCAACTCCCATTAGAATAGAGCCCAAGGAAGACTATTGTACAACATGGCTGCCTGGCACATCCCCATTGAAAGAGCCCAAGGAACTATTGTACAACTGGCTGCCTGGCACATCCCCATTAGAATAGAGCCCAAGGAAGACTATTGTACACAATGGCTGCCTGGCACATCCCCATTAGAATAGAGCCCAGGAGACTATGTACAACATGGCTGCCTGGCACATCCCCATTAGAATAGAGCCCAAGGAAGACTATTGTACAACATGCTGCTGGCACATCCCCATTAGAATAGAGCCCAAGGAAGACTATTGTACAACATGGCTGCCTGGCACATCCCCATTGAATAGAGCCCAAGGAAGACTATTGTACAACATGGCTGCCTGGCACATCCCATTAGAATAGAGCCCAAGAAGACTATTGTACAACATGCTGCCTGGCACATCCCCATTAGAATAGAGCCCAAGGAAGACTATTGTACAACATGGCTGCCTGGCACATCCCCATTAGAATAGAGCCAAGGAAGACTTTTTGTACAACATGGCTGCCTGGCACATCCCCATTAGAATAGAGCCAAGGAAGACTATTGTACAACAGGGCTGCCTGGCACATCCCCATTAGAATAGAGCCCAAGAAGACTATTGTACAACATGGCTGCCTGGCACATCCCCATAGAATAGAGCCAAGGAAGACTATTGTACAACATGGCTGCCTGCACATCCCATTAGAATAGAGCCCAAGGAAGACTTGTAACACATGGCTGCCTGGCACATCCCCATTAGAATAGAGCCCAAGGAAACTATTGTACAACATGGCTGCCTGGCACATCCCCATTAGAATAGAGCCCAAGAAGACTATTGTACAACATGGCTGCCTGCAATCCCCATTAGAATAGAGCCCAAGGAAGACTATTGTACAACATGGCTGCCTGGCACATCCCCATAGAATAGCCCAGGAAGACTATTGTACAACTGGCTGCCTGGCACATCCCCATTAGAATAGAGCCCAAGGAAGACTATTGTACAACATGGCTGCCTGGCACATCCCCATTAGAATAGACCCAAGGAAGACTATTGACAACATGGCTGCCTGGCACATCCCATTAGAATAGAGCCCAAGGAAGACTATTGTACAACATGGCTGCCTGGCACATTCCCATTAGAATAGAGCCCAAGGAAGACTATTGTACAACATGGCTGCCTGGCACATCCCCATTAGAATAGAGCCCAAGGAAGACTATTGTACAACATGGCTGCCGGCACATTCCCATTAGAATAGAGCCCAAGGAAGACTATTGTCACACATGGCTGCCTGGCACATCCCCATTAGAATAGAGCCCAAGAAGACTATTGTACAACATGGCTGCTGGCACATCCCATTAGAATAGAGCCCAAGGAAGACTATTGTACAACATGGCTGCCTGGCACATCCCCATTAGAATAGAGCCCAAGGAAGACTATTGTACAACATGGCTGCCTGGCACATTCCCATTAGAATAGAGCCCAAGGAAGACTATTGTACAACATGGCTGCCTGGCACATCTTCATTAGAATAGAGCCCAAGGAAGACTAATGTATCTGAACCCTAGGCCAAATTCTTCTGAAACAAAAGTGGTTTGAGTGGCTGCTATAAGAAGGAACAATCAGGGAGATTCAATAAAAGTTCTTATCGTTTAAAATGGTGCTAATTTTGCCCCAACCAATCAGATTTTATTTAACATTGAATAACCCTGAATGTTGTAAAATATGGATATTGCCCTTTATCGCTGTGATAGTTGGTTTAACGATAAAGATAACGGCACGGTCATAAAATACCATTTTTCTAAATGCATCACTCTTTATGACTGTGATGTTAAATACATAATAGTGGGCAATAGGGCATTACTTCTCCTTTATGAATACGCCAGATGTGTCAGACTGTTGGCCATGATGGGGGGCTGGAGAAAACAACATTCCAAACACCGTCTGAGCCATAGATCTGGTAAATAGAGACACTGACAATATCACGGGTATCACATCATTTACAAGATATTTTGGGACATTCTCTGGAGGGTGAGAACAAATAAACAGTGATCTCACGTGTCATTGGTCAATTCAATGTAATGCGAAACAGCAACACAATTTGCAGTAATGTTAATGTCACATAACCTTTCACATTCTCGCTTTTGGATGGCGAAGCCTAGGGTCCCTCTGGGGTGTAATAAACTATGGATTTATGGGGGAATTTACTGAGAGACACAGTTTTTATTCTCATCTTAAAATCCCACTTAACCATTTCCCACTAACCAATGATTAGCATGAATTACTGCGGCTGATCTTCAATGTGTCTATTTAGAGGCAACTAAAGTCACACTGAAGTTAAGACCCAATCGGTATTTACCACAAGTGTGATATTAAATCTGCAGCTCTCTGTACATTCCCCTGACATCTTTTTCTCCTATCACACACTTCTCTGTCCAACTTCCCTTGTCCGATTATATACTAAACTGTAGGTTCAACCCAATGTCTCCAATCCAGCCTCCATTCAATCATCTCCCTCCCTTTCCTACACACCTGGGACCTTGTCCTATTCTAATAGGGTAGGAGATAAATCAAACTACATTACAGTGTTGATGATAGGAGGACTCATCTATGTCTACAAGAGGTGTTGTTATATTCTTGTGTTTCATGTTGGAAGTCAGTGGAATGGAATATCCTCGTAGCTCCACAAGCTTGGTGATGGTCAAGAAAGTTCCATACAGTTTATGTGTAGATCCTTGTGCAGTGATCAGTTACCCCTGCTCTATGGACTAATGAATAAAAACATCCTGTTTCCATGGGAAAGTTTTACCATGTATATATATATATTTTAATAAGCTGTGTTTAGATTATGTTCAATTAAACTGTGTGGTTCTTTAAACAACTTTAATAGAAAGAAACAATCACTGCCAAATATGAACAGATTAAGGCAACGCAAGTAAACAATCTCCATCCAGCCTCATCACTCAGGGTCAGATTAGGAGTCACATTATAGAGGGTAATAGAATTTCAGAAGACCAATAGAAAACACTGAATGCAGCAGTAAAATGGGAAACATACCAGGGCAGGAATCTCACTTGCAACAGGAAAACCTTTATATTTCAGAAAACAAACACTGTATGAAGTATTAAAGGAGAAATAAACAGACAAATCCTCATTGTCTTAACTCCATATGTTAAAGGACAATTTCACCCCCTGAATTAAAAATGCTAAATAGTAAATCACACAACCACAATAGGTTAAAGCTGACATATTTAGGACTAATCTGTTATGCAGACTAAGTTCGTCTTCCCTTTCCCTCTTCTATCTAAAGTTTTCCACCTCCTTGCCAAGCCCTCCAAGCTATTTCTCCAACCTTGCACATGCTCAGAGAAGGCAGCTCGGGATATAGCATTCAGTCATTGGCTGTGATGTCATCAGCCACACCCACGACTGAAAGCCGGAAGAACCAGTAAGCAGAAAGAGGGGTAACAGAACATCAGACAGCATTCCCAGGTTTGTAACTATTGCAATTTTGGGGTAGATTTACCTATAAGCTATTTTCATATAAGAAGTGCACTTGGCTTTTAAACAACAGGTTTTGAAATTAATAGAGGAAATCCACATTTACTAATTAAACTGTTACATTAACCAGCCAAGAAAACATTACAGCTAACCAATCTGTCTGTACAACATGCTACTTAAACCAGTAAAAGTGATAGTTGGGGCACATGTTGTTTATAATGGGGGTTGCAGGATCATTATCTGATAAATGGTGCATACAGTACATACAATACATACAGTACATACAATACATACAATACATACAGTGCATACAGTACATACGGTGCATACAGTACATATGGTACATACAGTACATACAGTGCATACAGTACATACCTTACATACAGTACATAAAGTACATGTGGTGCATACAGTACATATGGTGCATACAGTACATATGGTACATACAGTGCATACAGTACATACCTTACATACAGTACATACAGTACATGTGGTGCATGCAGTACATGTGGTGCATACAGTGCATACAGTACATATGGTGCATACAGTACATACAGTGGATGCTGTACATATGGTGCATACAGTACATAAAGTGCATACAGTACATATGGTACATACAGTGCATACATTACATATGGTGCATACAGTACATATAGTGCATACAGTACATACGGTGCATACAGTACATACAGTGCATATGGTACATATAGTGCATACAGTACATACAGTGCATATGGTACATACAGTGCATACAGTACATACAGTGCATACAGTACATATGGTACATACAGTGCATACAGTACATATGGTACATACAATGCATACAGTACATACAGTGCACACAGTACATATGGTACATACAGTACATACAGTGCATACAGAACATATGGTACATACAGTGCATACAGTACATATGGTACATACAGTGCATACAGTCCATATGGTGCATACAGTGCATACAGTGCATGCAGTACATATGGTACATACAGTGCATATAGTGCATACAGTACATACAGTGCATGCAGTGCATACAGTACATAAAGTGCATACAGTACATACAGTGCATACAGTACATACAGTGCATACAGTACATACCGTACATACAGTGCATACAGTACATACCGTACATACAGAGTATACAGTGCATACAGTACATACAGTATATACCGTACATACAGTGCATACAGTTTATACCGTACATACAGTGCATACAGTTCATACACAGAGCATGCAGTACATACAGTGCATTCAGTGCCTACAGTACATTCACTGCACACCATACATATAGTGTATACAAACAAATCAAGTGGATCACTGCATCTATGTGAAAACATGGTTCTGGGATGGATATACTTGTTCATCCTGTAGCTATAAAGTTTTGCTGCTAGCTTTCATTCTGCCTGCCAGAGGAGGACTAGAACCTTGTGGGCACATTGAAGCATAGTAAGCCACTGCTATCTGGACACGGGCTCTAAATTCACATTATGGACTATGCCCTGAGTGAGCAGGTAGTCGCCTTCATTTGTTTGGACTCACAGATCTGTTCATTATAATCACGAGACTGGAGATCAATCAGAAGTTTGAATCTCCCAGCCCCATGCAACCTATAACTATTGTAACAATATTTTCATTTAAGGGCAGGTAGAGTGATCAGGGCTGAGCACTGGCAGTAAAACTTAAAATCTATGAACTGTTTAATGATGCAAGAATGGGAGGTGGGAATACTTGCCTTTACCTTTCATACAATGACAGAATCATAAAGGAAATAGTTCATTTATAATTCAGTTTCATGACTGACAACAAAATGAAATAAAAGTTTCAGTTCCCCTTAGATAAGAAGAACACTTTGAACAGGATTTCCTATTGAGCTTTGGTTTTCGGTGAAATTTCCCCCTAAATTTTGGAAATTTCTATATTCTCCGATCTTGTTCCTAAGAGAAAACATCCTTCCTGTATTTACAACCTTATATAAACTATATTGGCCCCTCTAGCCATTTAAATACAATCACATCAGGATGTTTTGAAAAAGCCACTGATTTAAATTAAGAGGATAAATCATTGTTAAGGGCTGAACAATACGTGGTTATTAATCTCATTGGTGCTCAGTTTTATTTTTGTAAATAGTCAATAATAAATGATATGTGTCAGGGATATGACCTCATATATAGTATGGGACAATGATATGACCTCATATATGGTATGTGTCAGTGATATGACCTCATATATTGTATTAGTCAATAATATGACCTCATATGGTAGTATGAGACAATGATATGACCTCATATATAGTTTGATACAATGATATGACCTCATATATAGTATGGGACAATGATATGACCTTATATATAGTTTGAGACAATGCATATGACCTCATATATGGTATGTGTCAGTGATATGACCTCATATATGGTATGAGTCAATAATATGACCTCATATGGTATGAGACAATGATATGACCTCATATATAGTATAAAACAATTATATGACCTCATATATGGTATGTGTCAGTGATATGACCTCATATGGTATTAGTCAATAATATGACCTCATATGGTATGAGACAATGATATGACTTCATATATAGTATGAGGCAATGATATAACCTCATATAAAGTTTGAGACCATGATATGACCTCATATATAGTATGAGACAATGATATGACCTCATATATAGTTTGAGAAAATTATATGACCTCATATATGGTATGTGTCAGTGATATGCCCTCATATATGGTATGTGTCAGTTTTATGACCTCATATATGGTATGGGTCAATGGTATGACCTCATATATGGTATGTGTCAGTGATATACCCTCATATATGGTATGTGTCAGTGATATGACCTCATATATGGTATGTGTCAATAATATAACCTCATATATGGTATGAGTCAATGGTATGACTGCAGAAACTTCCAATTAAAGTTTATCAATTTTAGCTGCACTAACTTCAGCATATCTGCCCGGGTGCTAATCAAAAAAAAAATTAAATTTGGATCATAAATTGATTATATTAGGGGTTTATAACTCCACTCTAATACAGCAGCAAGAATGGAACAAATAAAAAACACACTAGCAAAAGGAAATGGTATATTGGTTTATAATGACACATAATGACACATCATCTCTACAATGGAACCAGCACTGACAATAAACATACTGAGAATGAACCAAGGACTCTTGTGTTCAAAGCAACCGCAATGTACCACAAGCAACTTCCTGTAGATCACATACATATGAAGAAGGCAATAGATATGTGAATCATCAGTTACCTGGAGACAAGGGAATTTATTTTCTGTATTTTATGTTGCTGACTGAATGTTTATGAAAGAACAAAACTGAACATAAAGGGGAAATTAAATTCCGTAATGAGTAATAAAGAAAATTATACAGGGCACATAAGCAAGTTATAAGTAGACCAAGAGGCATATTTACAAGTTCATTAAGATTCTCCTGCCAATATCGCCGAATTAGAAACGCGATTCACCATATTTCACTTATCTGGTATTATAGCTCAATTGTATTTATAAAAAGTTTTTTTTTTACGATGTTAGCCTACTAAAATTGCCTGTCTGAGGTGGCGATAAAACATTACTGGGCACATTAGTAACCTGGAGAAATTTCAGATTATGGAGTAAAAACATTTTGATTTAGTTCTCCTTTAAAGGGTATGTCTGCACCCCATCCCTGGAAAAAATAAAATCCCCCCCAGAATGAGACTTCACTAGGTTAAAATTTGTCAAATCTGATACTAAATATACTTACCAGCCTTCGTTCCCTTGGCTGACTTCTCCGTGCCTGGAAGTAGCTGAAGGGGCTGGACCTGCAGCAGCGTCAGTGATTGGCTGAAACTCAATCACTAATGTGGCTGCCGATCCGGCCTCTTCTGCTGCTTCTGTGGAGGGATTACATGCAGCATCTTCATTTTTTACACTTGCATGGAAAGCATCTGAAGGGAGGGGGAAAACTTCACTGCACATGCCAGAAACCTCTAGGAGGAAGAGAGGAAATGCACCACACCAGGGAAAGGCTCCTACTCTTCAGTTTCCTTGCCATGCAGGACAACCATATGCAGAACAGTAGGCTTAGTATTGGGGCAAATTTCAGTTGGGGGGGGGTTGGACATGCCCTTTAATTGCTGAAATACCACAGGTTCCATGGGTGTATTGTCTGATGTACAGGTAGGTGAGGTGGCTATGCATATAATCGCTCCCCAATAGTTTGGGGCATATAAGAGGAAAGATCAAGCCATATAAATAAAAGATTAAAAATAAATATGTACTTATACCCTTGCTGTGTGAAATAAGATAAGCAGCTCTAAATGGAGCCATGAGCTATTATGACCAACTGCTAGATATATAAATATATATGAGGATTTCCTTGACACCAACACAAAATCTAGACCAATCTACTTCCTACTGCTCCTCTGCCAGTTCCAGGAACGTACAACACACAGATCCCGTAACAAGTTCCCATTTCTTTTATCTAGTTAACATAGAAAAACGGCGCACAGCATTTCCAACATCACTGCGCCATTGTATAATGGCAATCCATCCAAATATATGGTGTCATGGAGACTCTCCACGACACCTTGACATTCCACCAATTCCACTGAATTCCTAGTCCATATCACGGTCAATGAGAGTAGATGAGTTACTATAGAGATCTATCATTTGTCTACATTTGCAGATGGGAAACTAGAAAGGGAAAAGGGAAAAGTATAAACTTTGAATTTGGCTTGAAAGACTGCATTTTGGAAGGGAATTTGTGTGTTTGTGCTGCAGTTTTTAAAACTCAATAATGCAAATGAAGAGGACATTGTTGTTTTTTACTTACCCTTTAAATATGTCACATGCTGGTTAGGTTAGTTGGTGTGTGTGTAGTCATATCAGGTTGGGGGATAAAATACTAACTTTTTTGATGATTGGTCAAAATGTGTTTTATATGGCTGCCATGGAAATGGAAGGGTAGGTCAGTAGGTGTGTGTACCTGGATCAGGTTGGAAGTTAAAAAAACAAACTTTTGATTATTGATCACAATTATTTTTTTTACTTTAGTTACCCTTTACATATGGCTGCCATAGTAATGGATAAGTAGATCAGTAGGTGTGTGTACCTGGGTCTGGTTGGGGTTAAAAAAAAAAAACTTTTTTGATGATTGGTCAAAATTAGTTTTTTTGACTTTAGTTACCCTTTAAGTATGTCTGCCACAGTAATGGATAAGTAGATCAGTAGGTGTGTGTACCTGGGTCTGGTTGAGGGGGTATGTCTTTTTTTGTGTTTACAACCATAAAACTATCTTTTATTGAGGATAAATCTAAATTAATTTTTTTGACTTTAGTTACCCTTTAAGTATGACTGCCACAGAAATGGATAAGTAGATTAGTAGGTGTGTGTACCTGGGTCTGGTAGAGGGGGTATGTCTTTTTTGTGTTTACAACCATAAAACTATTTTTGATGATAAATCTAAATTTTTTGACTTTAGTTACCCTTTAAGTATGGCTGCACAGATGGATAAGTAGATTAGTAGGTGTGTGTACCTGGTCTGGTTGAGCGGGTTATGTTCTTTTTTGTGTTTACAACCATAAAACTATCTTTTATTGAGGATAAATCAAATTAATTTTTTTGACTTTAGTTACCCTTTAAGTATGACTGCCACAGAAATGGATAAGTAGATTAGTAGGTGTGTGTACCTGGGTCTGGTAGAGGGGGTATGTCTTTTTTGTGTTTACAACCATAAAACTATATTTTATTGAGGATAAATCTAAATTAGTTTTTTTGACTTTAGTTACCCTTTAAATATGGCTTCCATGGGAATGGATAGGTAGGTCAGTAGGTGGGTGTACCTGTGTCTGTGTGGGGGTTGGGGTTATCACCATTTGTATCTATGACCATGAAACAAACTGTTTTGAAATATCCACATTTGAGGATTGTTACGATTATAGTCTATGGGTAAAAATGTCCGGAAATAACACCGTAATGCTTCCGCGGATTCCTTAGCTAGAAGATAGCACACTTCTCCTATATGCCCTGCACGTCTGTACCGAATTTCATGTATCTAGCTCAAAAACTGTGGGAGGAGATACGGTCCAAAAAAGGGGAAGAATAAAACGGAAGAAGAAAAAGAAAAAGAAGAAGAAATAGGAATTTGGGTTTTTCAAGCCAAATTAATGATTGATTTTAAACTCCACTGCTCCCCCTCCTGTGGATGTTAGGACATTGCAGTGGGACTTAAAGTGACTGTTGGTAACTCTGAGTAGGGTGTATATTTTTTTATTAATTAGATTTAGTCTTTTGAATTCAACTGCAATTATCCTGGATAAATTCCCCTTTCATCATTTACTTAAGAAAAACGTGGAAGAAACCCTAACGTATGTGATAATAAGCTGGCACTGTTCCTGCGTTTTGTTAACAAATATTGCCATATCTACATTGTATTTACTCTTCCTGTTTAAGATTTGTGCCAAAATTAACACCAATATATATATACTCTTCCATACTTCTTGGGTGTTTTTTTCTAAAGGGCATGTCCACCCTTAAAAGAAAAAACTGGTCAAATGTCCGTTACCTGCCCCCAACCCCAATTTATATATTCAGCACATTATTACCTGCATTAACCAGATATTTAAGTTGTTTTACTGTCTCAATTCTGGCTGAGTAAGCTGGTCCCTCCCTCCATGCAGTCAATCAAGGCTATAACTGCTGACATCACAGCCAATGATTGGCTGCTGTTTCACCTGCTGCTTCCTCTGCACATGCTCAAGATTATAAAAAGCTCATTGAGCAGAGGGTGGAGGCAGATATATTTTCCAGAATGGAAAATAACACGACTAAATATCTGTTTACAAATACATGAAATAAAGGGCAGATAGCTGACAAGTCCCCTGTTTTTTGTTGGACCCTGTGGTATCCGTATCCAGCCTTGATTTAGAAATAATACTGCCCGTAGTCATTACTAATGCTGGGTGGAAGTTCATTCTAGTGGAATATAATTCCATTGTCTTTGTGTTGGGGATCATGTTTAAAACCATTTATTACAGAATTCTTTTTAAAATATTATTTATTTCTACAGACCCAGTAGGCATGAAACATGAACAATCAACTCTCCCAGAATCCTATGAGCAGGGAACGCTGTAAGAGAATATTACTTCTGCGGGGACAATAGTTGTCTTTTCCCAGCAAGGTCACTTGTTATGTAGAACACAATGAGCTTTTACAAGGCCACATTTCAGTACAACTTTGCAACAGATCATTCTGTTTATTCATCTGAATAAATGAAGTGGCAGAGAAATCAGAGCAGGAATGTTCCCCCTCCCAGTAGCAAAGGGGTCATCAGACGCACAAACATATCGTACGTAGCTGTTCCTGCGTCATCTCCATGTATATTCAAATCAAATGCATTTAATGGGAGAGTGTTCGTCTACAAACCTTCCCTACACATTCAGGGCTGGTGTATGTATTGTAGTCGATCGTGCACTACTAGTAAGAGAACCATTTACCATTTGAAAGCTTAGATTAGTTGGGGAAAAGTTAGCACCATGTTTAACGATAAGAAGTTTTATTGCATCTCCCTGTACATGTGTTTATCTCTCTCTCTATTGGCTGTTTCACAATTAGCTCATTCCATATTTCAACTTTAAAGGGTATCTCCACTGATAAAAAAAAATAATAATAATTGGCCATTCAGTTTTATTGAAGAACGGGAGGTAAAGGAGCTGTGTCTTAAGCTGGGTACACACAGTACGATAAAGTCGTATCCGATGGTATCGAGGCTTTATCGGTACTGTACAGTTTTCCAGAATGAGCGAGTCTCCCTATAGGGAAGTCTGCCGCGGCCAAGGGAAACACACAGTCACTCGTGACCGTGTGTATCGTGACTTTTGTAAACACGTGCAACGCACGATGTGTACTAATGGCCAGTTCAGCCAATAATCGGCCCATGTATGGGCATTTTATTGGAGGAAAAATGGACGCTCCATAGGTAAGAAACCCAGGAGCTACAAAATATTAATTTCTGCATCCAACCAACCAGCCATCTACTTGCAAATCTGTAACCTAAATACATAGGCAAGACCTGCTACTTTGACTGCTGATTATAAACTGAGCTTCTCTGAAGATTCCATGCCATTTTATAGTGTCTCATAAACACACCCCCAAAATCTTATTGGTCTAGATACAATCCTAAATTTGATTGGATCATGGATCTTGGACCAATCGGACATTGAGGGTGGGTTTAGGAGTCACTACAAATAGTGAATGTTCAGTAAGGAGTCCTAGTATCAGTTATGCGTTTCATCTGAAATGTTATGTCTTTGTACTAAGGCATGTACTGGGATATAAGCTTATTGAGTGATTCTGGCTGGGTAGCTTGAATGAGCAGCCCTTAGTTCAGATGGCTCTCAGTTTAGTTCTCAGTATTTGGTTGTCAGTATCTAAGATAAAAAAATCTGGCAAAAGTTTGATTTGATATGTCAACTCGCTACTCAACAGGAGATCTGAGTAAGAGAGCTATTGATGTATTGGAATATCTGGTTCCACAATTTCACCAGAAATAATCTCCAGTAATAGAACAGAGGGAGATGATTGTAAACCAGTCCAGAGAGCAACATGGTAATGAAAGGGATATCAGAAACACACGCAGCAAAGCTGAGTGTGAATAATTGCAGTGTAAAAGCCACCAGTCTGTAATAAATGCAGCTCTGCTTGTAACAACTGTTGTGTCCTTCATTCACTGGATAATCTGGTATCTCTCTGTCTCTCCCTTTCTTTGTATATAAATATATATCTTTAACTAACAATAAAGCAGGTTATCTTACAAATATAACCTGATATATAAAATGAAGAAGGTCTGAAATATTTACTAAAATCTGTATGTGTAGTTACACAGATAAACTGATTCAATCTGACACCAACATGCTACTTGCACACAACAATATCAGATCATGTAGTTCTGATGACTATAGAAGAAGGGAAAGGGTTAAACATGTAAAATCCCAGAATCCCAGGTGGGACTTGCAAATCAGTTGTTTGCATGTTTAACTGATTCTGCATGTTTAATTAATAAATAGAGCAAGTGCTAGTTTAACCATTATGCAAACCCCTTCTGATTGGTGGACATATCTCCCTGTGTATGGCCGACCAATCCCCATACTGCTTATGGGGATTGGTCGGGTCTGTGTGGGCTGTTCCTCAATGTGATCTGTCGGCACACGTGTTGTGGAAATCTCACGTGTATGGCCACCTTTAGACCCCCCACCCAGGGAGGTTTTCCTCAGGCCCCCCGTTCTACCCAGTTTGTAACTGACGGATTATGTTTCTATCTGTTGCTAAATCTTTCATGCCATCTCTTATGTATCTTCATATTCAAGACTTAAAGACTTAAAAGTCCTCAAACCTTTCCGCCTTTGGACCATCACATAGCAACAAAACATCCTAATAAATAAATGCAAATGACATTAAGGCCGGATGTCCTAATGGGTAATTATCATGCTTCGAGCAGCTGCTAATTAATTCCAGAGCATCTGCTGTTTCTTTATCCTCTGTGCAAGGCCTTCAGCGTTTTTAAAATTCTCAAGTGTCAAGTCAAATATTTTATCTCCTTTTTACATTCTTCCTTTTTAAATGTTTTATTCTGGAACGTTTTCTTCAACATGGTTTGCCAACCAACCCAGGAATAAATCATCATTATCTTCCCTTAAAGGGACAACTGTCATAGCCGAGCTCCACCTCACCTAAGCTTGGGATTCATCCAATGAGAAGAAAGCGCTTGTTGCAGAGCATGTTTTCCAATTGGTTAGGCCCTGGGCCATTAGAGGGGTGGAGAAACTACTCTACAGTTGTCCTTTAAATTATGTTTCTATGGATTTGTTACTGAAGGGTCACAGTCGGGATTGGGGAAAATCTGGACATACGGAATAATCTTAGGCTT
This sequence comes from Hymenochirus boettgeri, assembly GCA_019447015.1. Lineage (NCBI taxonomy): Eukaryota > Metazoa > Chordata > Amphibia > Anura > Pipidae > Hymenochirus > Hymenochirus boettgeri. The sequence goes on from CM033475.1 coordinate 224,016,379, forward strand.
GACACCCACCGCCCAATTTATTGATTGAAACACCAAATGGCTATTGCAGTTTTAATCGGTAAAGTTAACTATGATTTACTAATGTGTCTGATCGTCTATAATGTCTATAACCATGGAAAGTCCACCCAATCCAAACAAAATGTTGGACAGTCAATTAGAAAAAAATGATCAACATCTTTGTACCAGGCCTTGCAGTACATTTTCCTTTGTTCATGAATAACTCATGAACAATATTCTAAAATACCATAAAAGTAATGGACTAAGGTATTGTAAAATATGACATATTTATTATAGACTATTGAAGTTAGTTTAGGCAGCTATCCACATCCTTGGAAGGTGGCCATTCATAGTGTGTTAGAGAGGGAGGGGGGATCCCTGGATACTTTAATGATCAGCTGTTATACTTACATGAAGTTTCCCTAACCACTTTGGTCCTCTTCTGCCTTGTCCACAGTGCTCTGCAAAGAGGTGTATCTACACAATGGCTTCACAATGGACTGACACTGACAGTGATGAAAGAAACTTCATGTTCTCACCCTTACACATGCTGGGATGGGATGAAATATGTTATGGATAATATCATAGTCTACAGACCCGTGCAACAGTTGAAATGCAAAGACTTGCTGCTGTATTATTTGGAAGGCTTGGTGGCTATATAGTTCTTACCATACTGATTGCTGCCAATCAGAGCATTTAGTTTTATTACTGTAGGTATCACTAAGCTCAGATCGTGCAAAAGGCAATCTATGAAATGAGTGATTAGTGAGTGTAAGAAAACCACTAAAAAATATGTGGATTATTGATGAACAACATTGAGCTTGGAGCTGACCAGGAATTGACAGAAGGTGCCACCAGTATTGTCCGCATGGTCAGTATCTTGTGGAAGGAGCTAGAACTCAGCCCATGGTATTTTGGGATAAGATACAGCTTGAAAATCGTTCAGACTCTTTCAGTAATCACATCTCTGGGTAACATTTAAGTAAAATATTCCAAAAAACATCACAAAAGGTGAACAAACACCAATTTGGATCCATCTCAATAATAAAGTCCTTCCCCTCTAGAGACCGACAATGGAACGTTTCCAACAGAGGCCAACGGTGTGTGAACAAAGGAGACAGAAGGGTCACTCTGCCCTGCTCGGCTTTCAATTTACCTTCGAATACACCAATTATAATCCCTCACCAAGTGAGTTCCACCTTACACTGCTGGGAGTCATTATAACATTATCAGACTGGATTGGATTTGGGTTTCCGGTTGGGCTCTTTCCTTTATGTAGAACTCAACAGAAAATGTTCGTAAAATTAGAACTTGAAAGACAAGAAAAACAACAAATGATTCAACCTTGTTTGTTCTACTCTATGTAGGTAACACGGGGAGGTTAGAAATGGGAAATATTAGGACATTTATTTTAAACAAAATCTTTTTACCAATTTGCAATTGCTGGAAGATGTTTGTAGCAATTACACAGAGAGATTTGTTATTTTATCAGCCCAGTAGGCGATGTGCATTAGGGCCCTGGAATAGGGAATGTGGTTCTCATTAGGGACTGAACATTCTAAAATGAATGGCTGGTTGCTGTGTTGCTTTCATCAGCTTAGCTGGAATTATATAGCAGTTCGTTAAATGGTTCGTACGATAGTTTTATGAAAGGAAAGTCATGAGAGGACCTTCTGTTCTCCAGGAAAAGTCATTACAAGTACAAATTAACATACCATATTAATATGCTGTATAATGATGATGAATACATTCTATATATTTGCAGTACATTATGGATGTCCCACCCACTATTGTGGATTTACAGTGATTGATGGACTGTATAAAGGTTACTAGTTTCTTTCCTTTTTGCCATTTCAGGCTACTCACTGTATACAAACTAAACTAGTATTTCTTCATCTATTACTGGCCCTGGAAATATCTGGTATATCTGTGATATCTGTTTTATTCAGTCAAATCAAATGGACTTAAAGTTTAGTTCTTGAAGACATTTCGATAGTCATCCGACTGGATCTCTCAATTCAGAATGACATACAGTACAAGAATCTGTTGGCAATAAATACCGTGGAATGTGTCTAAAACAGCCAGGTGTTAGGGACCTCTTGAATGCAAGGTGTTGATTGCATTGTAGGTTAGAGGTGTTATTTAACTGCCCAGGGTAAGGAGTCAAAACAAAATTAAATGTGGCAGACAATAGATGTCGAACCACCTCTATGCAGTGGCTTCCTTTCCATCTCTTTTTAACCAGTATTGCTCTTTATCTATAAGATATTATTTCTATAAGATGCAGGTACACAGCTAAATTCTGACCTGAGGGATTGGCTCTTCTGTGCTAGGCCATACAGTGCTGCAGTTTATGTAAAGTCTCCCACAAAGAACTCTTCATTGCCCTGCAAATAAGATTGGGTCCTTTGGATGCATCAGTTGCTGCCTCAGGGTCTTGCTGGGTTTAAAGCAGTCAGGCATACAGTGCCTTGAAAATTCTTCTTAAAGGGCACGTCCAGTGTAAAAATAACTTTAGCTAGAAATGAAGATCAACCCCCCAATCCTAGGGTTTGCATTAATAACATTTTCCTAAGATGCCCCTGTAGTTCCTTACCTGACCCGGTCCCATGTTGCTTCTCATTTGCTCCGCAGCTGACAGCTTCGGCTGTCAGTAAAGGATGTGATGTGACAGCCGTGACCAGGAAGTGGAGCGGCTGTCAGCACAGAGACCCTCTTCTCCCGTTTTTGCTCAAGACAATCTTGAAACAGGAGCAGGGGGCGGCTCCCAGGCAGGGAAGGACCAGGTCAGGTAAGTGACTTCAGGGGCATCTTAGGAAAATGTTACAGTATTAATGCAAACCCTAGGTTTGGGGGGGTTGATCTTCATTCCTAGACAAAGTTATTTTTACACTGGGATTGCCCTTTAATTTCTTCTTCTTCTTCTATGTCTTTTCCTGACACCCCCACTACATATGGGATGACCATGTTCTTTCTCCTGTCCCACTACATATGGGATGACCATGTTCTTTCTCCTGTCCCACTACATATGGGATGACCATGTTCTTTCTCCTGTCCCGCTTTACTATGGCGATGACATGTTCTTTTTCCTGTCCCACTACATAGGGATGACCATGTTTTTCTCCTGTCCCGCATACAAAGGGATGACCATGTTCTTTCTCCTGTCCCGCTACATATGGGATGACATGTTCTTTCTCCTGTCCCGCTACATATGGGTAGACCATGTTCTTTCTCCTGTCCGCTACATATGGGATGACCATGTTCTTCTCCTGTCCCGCTACATATGGGATGACCATGTTCTTTCTCCTGTCCCGCTACAAATGGGATGACTGTTCTTTCTCTGTCCCGCTACATATGGATGACCATGTTCTTTCTCCTGTCGCTACATATGGGATGACCAGTTCTTTCTCCTGTCCCCTACATATGGGATGACCATGTTTTTCTCCTGTCCCGCTACAAAATGGGATGACCATGTTCTTTCTCCTGTTCTCATAATGGGATGACCATGTTTTTCTCCTGTCCCGCTACAATATGGGATGACCATGTTCTTTCTCCTGTCCCGCTACATATGGGAGACCATGTTCTTTCTCCTGTCCCGCTACATATGGGATGACCATGTTCTTTCTCCTGTCCCACTACATCTGGATGACCATGTTCTTTCTCCTGTCCCGCTACATATGGGATGACCATGTTATTTCTCCTGTCCCGCTACATATGGGATGACCATGTTCTTTCTCCTGTCCCGCTACAAATGGGATGACCATGTTCTTTCTCCTGTCCCGCTACATATGGGATGACCATGTTCTTTCTCCTGTCCCGCTACATATGGGATGACCATGTTCTTTCTCCTGTCCCGCTACATATGGGATGACCATGTTCTTTCTCCTGTCCCGCTACATATGGGATGACCATGTTCTTTCTCCTGTCCCGCTACATATGGGATGACCATGTTCTTTCTCCTGTCCCGCTACATATGGGATATGACCATGTTCTTTCTCCTGTCCCGCTACATATGGGATGACCAGTTTCTTTCTCCTGTCCCTACATATGGGATGACCATGTTTTCTCCTGTCCCGCTACAAATGGATGACCATGTGTCTTTTCTCCTGTCCGTACATATGGGATGACCATGTTCTTCTCCTGTCCCGCTACATATGGGATGACCATGTTCTTTCTCCTGTCCCGTACATATGGATGACCATGTTTCTTTCTCCTGTCCCGCTACATATGGGATGACCATGTTCTTTCTCCTGTCCCACTAAAATGGGATGACCATGTTCTTTCTCTGTCCGCTACATATGGGATGACCATGTTTTTTCTGTCCCGCTACAATGGGATGACCATGTTCTTTCTCCTGTCCCGCTACAAATGGGATGACCATGGTCTTTCTCCTGTCCGCTACATATGGGATGACCATGTTCTTTCTCCTGTCCCGCTACATATGGGATGACCATGTTCTTTCTCCTGTCCGCCTACATATGGGATGACCATGTTCTTTCTCCTGTCTCCGCTACAAATGGGATGACCATGTCTTTCTCCTGTCCGCTACATATGGGATGACCATGTTCTTTCTCCTGTCCCGCTACATATGGGATGACCATGTTCTTTCTCCTGTCCCGCTACATATGGGATGACCATGTTCTTTCTCCTGTCCCGCTACATATGGGATGACCATGTTCTTTCTCCTGTCCCGCTACATATGGGATAGACCATGTTCTTTCCCCTGTCCCCGCTACATAGGATGGACCATGTTCTTTCTCCTGTCCCACTACATATGGGATGACCATGTTCTTTCTCCTGTCCCACTTCTTACCTTGTGGAATTCCTGTTTTTTCCTTCTTCTAGCTTTCACAAAGGCCCAGTCCAGAGATCCACAAGTTTTAACCTTTTAGAGGAGAATCAATCTTCGGGTTCAGGACTCCATGCAGTGCACCTGCTTTTTAAGGAAAAATGAAACATGTTTAAAGACACTGTAGTGTTAAGTCAGCACCCCATGCCCACATGCTCCAGCCACACCCTCTCTGTGGCACAGAATTGTATAGGGGTGTACCTTTTAAACGTTTGTCTCGGGTGGCAAAATTTTAGAACAATCCCTGGTTCAAATCCACTTGGAAGTTTGTATGTTCCCCTCTGTTATGTGTTTTTTTTTGTGTTCAATCTATTTTGCGATACCATCTCTGTAACTATAAGATTGCCCATAAAATACCATTGCAGTCGTCTTCTATCGCATGGTATTGTGTGAACGAATGTTCATATATGTATGGCCACAGCTTATCGGAAGTTGCCAATACCACGGGCTATTGAATATGGCCCTTAATTTGTTTTGTTTGTACATGAGAATTGAATCATCTCAAATTATTGACACGTGAGAGTGTGACCATTGGCACTGAAACAATAATTCAATGAAACACTTTCTAGTTACCATAGAGTCTTCCGTGGTTACCATAGAGTCTTTCATGGTTACCATAGAGTCTTCCATGGTTACCATAGAGTCTTCCATGGTTACCATAGAGTCTTCCATGCCTTTCCCTTTCTATATCCCATATACTGTCAGGGTTATTCAATAAAAGTTCTTATCGATTAAAATGGTGCTAATTTAGCCCCAACCAATCAGATGTAAGCTTACAAATTTTAAGTAAGATCTAATTGTTTGGAGCAAAATAAGCACCATTTTAAATGATAAGAACTTTTATTGAATCTCCCTGTGTATTTTAACTGTATATACTGTATACGGATACAGTCTCCTCCCAAAAAACCACTGTGAATGAAGATGGATAGGGGCCCCATCATAGTTTTTCTGGGAGGCTCAGTGATTCTTAGTTACACCACTGATCACAATCTGCCCACCGCAATCAGCACCATTGGAGAGAAATGATATCCTTGGAATTACATGTTTTTAGGGACCCATAAACCTAGATACATAATTACACATGATCAGTGAATCGAGAATCTCCTGTCTCAAACCGGCACAATTACAGATAGTTTCTCCACAATGATGCTGATTACAGGTGACAGTTATATATCTTCTAGCTAGGGATTCTACAATCCATTCAGGATCATCGACATTCTGTAACGTTAGTTCTTTGAACCTAGTTTTGAGTTGGAACTCCTGGTTCCACAGACTGTCGGTCAAAAATGAAGCCACAATTTCAACATGAAACTAGCAACTGGTAAAACTAGGTTTGGGAATCTGTTGTATTCAATTAGATCAACCGGACTTGAAGTTTAGTTCTTGAAGACGTTTCGCTAGTCATCCGACTGGATGCCTGACTGGCCACCCATTAGAATAGAGCCCAAGGAACATGTACAACATGGCTGCCTGGGCACATTCCCATTAGAATAGAGCCAAGGAAGGACTATTGTATAACATGGCTGCCGGCCACATCCCATTATTTTGATAGAGCCCAAGGAAGACTATTGTACAACATGATGCTGGCGGCACATCCACCAATAGAATAGAGCCCAAGGAAGATATTGTACAACATGGCTGCTGGCAACATCCCATTAGAATAGAGCCCAAGGAAGACTATTGTACAACATGGCTGCCTGGCACATTCCCATTAGAATAGAGCCCAAGGAAGGACTATTGTACAACATGGCTTGCCTGGCACATCTTTCATTAGAATAGAGCCCAAGGAAGACTAATGTATCTGAACCCTAGGCCAAATTTCTCGAACAAAAGTGGTTTGAGTGGCTGCTATAAGAAGGAACAATCAGGGAGATCAATAAAAGTTCTTATCGTTTAAAATGGTGCTAATTTGCCCAACCAATCAGATTTTATTTAACATTGAATAACCCTGAATGTTGTAAAAATATGGATATTGCCCTTTATCGCTGTGACTAGTTGGTTTAACGATAAAGATAACGGGCCACGGTCATAAAATACCATTTTTCTAAATGCATCACTCTTTATGACTGTGATGTTAAAATACATAATAGTGGGCAATAGGGCATTACTTCTCCTTTATGAATACGCCAGATGGTCAGACTGTTGGCCATGATGGGGGGCTGGAGAAAACAACCTTCCAAAACACCGTCTGAGCCATAGATCTGGTAAATAGAGCCACGACAATATCACGGTATCACTCATTTACAGATATATTTGGGCATCTCTGGAGGGTGAGAACAAATAAACAGTGATCTCACTGTCATTGGTCAATTAATGTAATGCGAAACAGCCACACATTTGCAGTAATGTTAATGTCACATAACCTTTCACATTCTCGCTTTTGGATGGCGAAGCCTAGGGTCCTCTGGGGTGTAATAAACTATGGATTTATGGGGGAATTTACTGAGAGACACAGTTTTTATTCTCACTTTAAAATCCCACTTAACCATTCCCACTAACCATGATTAGCATGAATTTACTGCGGCTGATCTTCAATGTGTCTATTTAGAGGCAACTAAAGTCACACTGAGTTAAGACCCAAGCGTATTTACCACAAGTGTGATATTAAATCTGCAGTCTCTGTACATTCCCTGACATCTTTTCTCTCTCACACACTTCTCTGTCCAACTTCCCTTGGCCGATTATATACTAAACTGTAGGTCAACCCAATGTCTCCAATCCAGCCTCCATTCAATCATCTCCCCCCTTTCCTACACACCTGGGACCTTGTCCATTCTAATAGGGTAGGAGATAAATCAAACTACATTACAGTGTGATGATGGAGGACTCATCTATGTCTACAAGAGGTGTTGTTATATTCTTGTGTTTCATGTTGGAAGTCAGTGGAATGGAATATCCTGTAGCTCCACAAGCTGTGATGGTCAAGAAAGTTTCCATACAGTTTATGTGTAGATCCTTGTGCAGTGATCAGTTACCCCTGCTCTATGGACTAATGAATAAAAACATCCTGTTTCCATGGAAAGGTTTACCATGTATATATATATATTTAATAAGCTGTGTTAGATTATGTTCAATTAAACTGTGTGGTTCTTTAAACAACTTAATAGAAAGAAACAATCACTGCCAAATATGAACAGATTAAGGCAACGCAAGTAAACAATCTCCATCCAGCTCATCACTCAGGGTCAGATTAGGAGTCACATTATAGAGGGTAATAGAATTTCAGAAGACCCATAGAAACACTGAATGCAGCAGTAAAATGGGAAACATACCAGGGCAGGAATCTCACTTGCAACAGGAAAAACCTTTATATTTCAGAAAACAAACACTGTATGAAGTATTAAAGGAAAATAAACAGACAAAATCCTCATTGTCTTAACTCCATATGTTAAAGGACAATTTCACCCCCTGAATAAAATGCTAAATAGTAAATCACACAACCACAATAGGTTAAAGCTGACATATTTAGGACTAATCTGTTTATGGAGAAAGTTCGTCTTCCCTTTCCCTTTCTATCTAAAGTTTTCCACCTCCTTGCCAAGCCCTCCAAGCTATTTCTCCAACCTTGCACCTGCTCAGAGAAGGCAGCTCGGGATATAGCATTCAGTCATTGGCTGTGATGTCATCAGCCACACCCACGACTGAAAGCCGAAGAACCAGGAAGCAGAAAGAGGGGTAAAAGAACATCAGACAGCATTCCCAGGTTTGTAACTATTGCAATTTTGGGGTAGATTTACCTATAAGCTATTTCATATAAGAAGTGCACTTGGCTTTTAAACAACAGGTTTTGAAATTAATAGAGGAAATCCACATTTACTAATTAAACTGTTACATTAACCAGCCAAAGAAACATTACAGCTAACCAATGTCTGTACAACATGCTACTTAAAACAGTAAAAGTGATAGTTGGGGCACATGTTGTTTATAATGGGGGTTGCAGGATCATTATTGATAATGGTGCTACAGTACATACAATACATACAGTACATACAATACATACATACATACAGTGCATACAGTACCTACGGTGCATACAGTACATATGGTACATACAGTACATACAGTGCATACAGTACATACCTACATACAGTACATAAAGTACAGTGGTGCATACAGTACATATGGTGCATACAGTACATATGGTACATACAGTGCATACAGTACATACCTTACATACAGTACATACAGTACATGTGGTGCATGCCAGTACAATGTGGTGCATACAGTGCATACAGTACATATGGTGCATACAGTACATACAGTGGATGCTGTACATATGGTGCATACAGTAAATAAAGGTGCATACAGTACATATGGTACATAAAGTGCAACATTACAGCATGGTGATACAGTAAAATATAGTGCATACAGTACAATCGGTGCATACATACATACAGTGCATATGGTACATATAGTGCATACAGTACATACAGTGCATATGGTACATACAGTGCATACAGTACATACAGTGCATACAGTACATATGGTACATACAGTGCATACAGTACATATGGTACATACAATGCATACAGTAATACAGTGACACAGTACATAGGTACATACAGTACATACAGTGCATACAGAACATATGGTAAATACAGTGCATACAGTACATATGGTTACATACAGTGCATACAGTCCATATGGTGCATACAGTGCATACAGTGCATGCCGTACATATGGTACAACAGTGCACATAGTGCATACAGTACATACAGTGCTGCAGTGCATACAGTACATAAAGTGCATACAGTACATACAGTGCATACGTACATACAGTGCATACAGTACATACGTACATACAGTGCAACAGACATACCGTACATACAGAGTAATACAGTGCATACAGTACATACAGTATACCGACATACAGAATACAGGTTATACCGTACATACAGTGCATACAGTCTACACAGAGCATGCAGTACATACAGTGCATTCAGTGCCTACAGTACATTCACTGCACACCATACATATAGTGATACAAACAAATCAAGTGGATCACTGCATCTATGTGAAAACATGGTTTGGGATGGATATACTTGTTCATCCTGTAGTTAAAGTTTTGCTGCTAGCTTTCATTCTGCCTGCCAGAGGAGGACTAGAAACCTGTGGGCACATTGAAGCATAGTAAGCCACTGCTATCTGGACACGGGCTCTAAATTCACATTATGGACTATGCCCTGAGTGAGCAGGTAGTCGCCTTCATTTGTTTGGACTCACAGATCTGTTCATTATAATCACGAGACTGGAGATCAATCAGAAGTTTTGAATCTCCCAGCCCCAGCAAACTATAACTATTGTAACAATATTTTCATTTAAGGAGGTAGAGTGATCAGGGCTGAGCACTGGCAGTAAAAACTAAAAACTATGAACTGTTAATGATGCAAGATGGGAGGTGGGAATACTTGCCTTTACCTTTCATACAATGACAGAATCATAAAGGAAATAGTTCATTTAATTCAGTTTCATGACTGACAACAAAATGAAATAAAAGTTTCAGTTCCCCTTAGATAAGAAGAACACTTTGAACGGATTTCCTATTGAGCTTTGGTTTTCGGGAAATTTCCCCCTAAATTTTGGAAATTTCTATATTCTCCGATCTTGTTCTAGAGAAAAACATCCTTCCTGTATTTACAACCTTATATAACATATTGGCCCCTCTAGCCATTTAAATACAATCAAATCAGGATGTTTGAAAAAGCACTGATTTAAATTAAGAGGATTAATCATTGTTAAGGGCTGAAACAATCGTGGGTATTAATCTCATTGGTGCTCAGTTTTATTTTTGTAAATAGTCAATAATAAAGATATGTGTCAGGGATATGACCTCATATATAGTATGGGACAATGATATGACCTCATATATGGTATGTGTCAGTGATATGACCTCATATATTGTATTAGTCAAATATGACTATATGGTAGTATGGACAATGATATGACCTCATATATAGTTTGATACAATGATATGACCTCATTATATAGTATGGGACAATGTATGACCTTATATATAGTTTGAGACAATGCTATGACCTCATATATGGTATGTGTCAGTGATATGACCTCATATATGGTATGAGTCAATAATATGACCTCATATGGGATGAGACAATGATATGACCTCATATATAGTATAAAAACAATTAATGACCTCATATATGGTATGTGTCAGTGATATGACCTCATATGGATTAGTCAATAATATGACCTCATATGGTATGAGACAATGATATGACTTCATATATAGTATGAGGCAATGATATAACCTCCTATAAAGTTTGAGACCATGATATGACCTCATATATAGTATGAGACAATGATATGACCTCATATATGTTTGAGAAAATTATATGACACTCATATATGGTATGTGTCAGTGATATGCCTCATATATGGTATGTGTCAGTTTATGACCTCATATATGGATGGGTCAATGGTATGACCTCATATATGGTAGTGTCAGTGATATGACCTCCTATATGGTATGTGTCAGTGATATGACCTCATATATGGTATGTGTCAATAATATAACCTCATATATGGTATGAGTCAATGGTATGACTGCAGAAACTTCCAATTAAGTTTATCAATTTTAGCTGCACTAACTTCAGCATATCTGCCCGGGTGCTAATCAAAAAAAAAATTAAATTTGGATCAAAATTGATTATATTAGGGTTTATAACTCCACTCTAATACAGCAGCAAGAATGGAACAAATAAAAAACACACTAGCAAAGGAAATGGTATATGGTTTATAATGACACATAATGACACATATCTCTACAATGGAACCGCTGACAATAAACATATGAGAATGAACCAAGGACTCTTGTGTTCAAAGCAACCGCAATGTACCACAAGCAACTTCCTGTAGATCACATACATATGAAGAAGGCAATAGATATGTGAATCATCAGTTACCTGGAGACAAGGGAATTTATTTTCTGTATTTATGTGCTGACTGAATGTTTATGAAAGAACAAAACTGAACATAAAGGGGAAATTAAATTCCGTAATGAGTAATAAAGAAAATTATACAGGGCACATAAGCAAGTTATAAGTAGACCAAGAGGCATATTTACAAGTTCTTAAGATTCTCCTGCCAATATCGCCGAATTAGAAACGCGATTCACCATATTTCATTATCTGGTATTATAGCTCAATTGATTTATAAAAAGTTTTTTTTTACGATGTTAGCCTACTAAAATTGCCTGTCTGAGGTGGCGATTAAAACATTACTGGGCACATTAGTAACCTGGAGAAATTTCAGATTATGGAGTAAAAACATTTTGATTTAGTTCTCCTTTAAAGGGTATGTCTGCACCCATCCCTGGAAAAAATAAAATCCCCCCCAGAATGAGACTTCAATAGGTTAAAATTGTCAAATCTGATACTAAATATACTTACCAGCCTTCGTTCCCTTGGCTGACTTCTCCGTGGCTGGAAGTAGCTGAAGGGGCTGGACCTGCCGCAGCGTCAGTGATTGGCTGAAACTCAATCACTAAGTGGCTGCCGATCCGGCTCTTTGCTGCTCTGTGGAGGGATTACATGCAGCATCTTCATTTTTTACACTTGCATGGAAAGCATCTGAAGGGAGGGGGAAAACTTCACTGCACAATGCCAGAAACCTCTAGGAGGAAGAGAGAAATGCACCACACCAGGGAAAGGCTCCTACTCTTCAGTTTTGCCATGCAGGACAACCATATGCAGAACAGTAGGCTTAGTATTGGGGCAAATTTCAGTTGGGGGGGGTTGGACATGCCCTTTAATTGCTGAAATACCACAGGTTCCATGGGTGTATTGTCTGATGTACAGGTAGGTGAGGTGGCTATGCATATAATCGCTCCCCAATAGTTTGGGCATATAAGAGGAAAGATCAAGCCATATAAATAAAAGATTAAAAATAAATATGTACTTATACCCTTGCTGTGTGAAATAAGATAAGCAGCTCTAAATGGAGACCATGAGCTATTATGACCAACTGCTAGATATATAAATAATATGAGGATTCCTTGACACCAACACAAAATCTAGACCAATCTACTTCCTACTGCCTCTCTGCCAGTTCCAGGAACGTACAAACACACAGATCCCGTAACAAGTTCCCATTTCTTTTATCTAGTTAACATAGAAAAACGGCGCACAGCATTTCCAACATCACTGCGCCATTGTATAATGGCAACCATCCAAATATATGGTGTCATGGAGACTCTCACGACACCTTGACATTCCACCATTCCACTGAATTCCTAGTCCCATCACGGTCAATGAGAGTAGATGAGTTACTATAGAGATCTATCATTTGTCTACATTTGCAGATGGGAAACTAGAAAGGAAAAGGGAAAGTATAAACTTTGAATTTGGCTTGAAAGACTGATTTTGGAGGGAATTTGTGTGTTGTGCTGCAGTTTTAAAACTCAATAAGCAAATGAAGAGGACATGTTGTTTTTACTTACCCTTTAAATATGTCACATGCTGGTTAGGTTAGTTGGTGTGTGTGTAGTCATATCAGGTTGGGGATAAAATACTACTTTTTGATGATTGGTCAAAATGTGTTTTATATGGGCATGGAAATGGAGGGTAGGTCAGTAGGGTGTGTACCTGGATCAGGTTGGAAGTTAAAAAAACAAACTTTTGATATTGATCACAATTATTTTTTTTACTTTAGTTACCCTTACATATGGCTGCCATAGTAATGGATAAGTAGATCAGTAGGGTGTGTTACCTGGTCTGGTTGGGGTTAAAAAAAAAAAACTTTTTGATGATGTGTCAAAATTAGTTTTTTTGAATTTAGTTACCCTTAAGATGTCTGCCACAGTAATGGATAAGTAGATCAGTAGGTGTGTGTACCTGGGTCTGGTTGAGGGGGTATGTCTTTTTTTGTGTTTACAACCATAAAACTATCTTTTATTGAGGATAAATCTAAATTAATTTTGACTTTAGTTACCCTTAAGTATGACTGCCACAGAAATGGATAAGTAGATTAGTAGGGTGTGGTACCTGGGTCTGGTAGAGGGGGTATGTCTTTTTTGTGTTTACAACCATAAACATATCTTTTATTGAGGATAATCTAAAAATGTTTTGACTTTAGTTACCCTTTAAGTATGGCTGCCACAGTAATGGATAGTAGATTAGTAGGTGTGTGTACCTGGGTCTGGTTGAGCGGGTATGTCTTTTTGTGTTTACAACCATAAAACTATTTTTATTGAGGATAAATCTAAATTAATTTTTTTGACTTTAGTTACCCTTAAGTATGACTGCCACAGAAATGGATAAGTAGATTAGTGGTGTGGTGTACCTGGGTCTGGTAGAGGGGGTATGTCTTTGTGTTTACAACCATAAAACTATATTTATTGAGGATAAATCTAAATTAGTTTTTTGACTTAGTTACCCTTAAATATGGCTTCATGGGAATGGATAGGTAGGTCAGTAGGTGGGTGTACCTGTGTCTGTGTGGGGGTGGGGTTATCACCATTTGTATCTATGACCATGAAACAAACTGTTTTGAAATATCCACATTGAGGATTGTTACGATTATAGTCTAGGGTAAAATGTCCGGAAATAACACCGTAATGCTTCCGCGGATTCCTAGCTAGAAGATAGCACACTTCTCCCTATGCCCTGCACCGTCGTACCGAATTTCATGTATCTAGCTCAAAAAACTGTGGGAGGAGATACGGCCAAAAAAGGGGAAGAATAAACGGAAGAAGAAAAAGAAAAAGAAGAAGAAATAGGAATTTGGGTTTTTCAAGCCAAATTAATGATTGATTTTAAACTCCACTGCTCCCCCTCCTGTGGATGTTAGGACATTGCAGTGGGACTTAAAGTGACTGTTGGTAACTCTGAGTAGGGTGTATATTTTTTTATTAATTAGATTTAGTTTTGAATTCAACTGCAATTATCCTGGATAAATTCCCCTTTCATCATTTACTAAAAAAACGTGGAAGAAACCTAAAGTATGTGATAATAAGCTGGCACTGTTCCTGCGTTTTGTTAACAAATATTGCCATATCAAATTGTATTTACTCTCCTGTTTAAGATTTGTGCCAAAATTAACACCAATATATATATACTCTTCCATACTTCTTGGGTGTTTTTTTCTAAAGGGCATGTCCACCTAAAAGAAAAAACTGGTCAAATGTCCGTTACCTGCCCCCAACCCCAATTTTATATTCAGCACATTATTACCTGCATTAACCAGATATTTAAGTTGTTTTACTGTCTCAATTCTGGCTGAGTAGCTGGTCCCTCCCTCCATGCAGTCAATCAAGGCTATAACTGCTGACATCACAGCAATGATGGCTGCTGTTCACGCTGCTTCCTCTGCACATGCTCAAGATTATAAAAAGCTCATTGAGCAGAGGGTGGAGGCAGATATATTTTTCCAGAATGGAAAAAACACGACTAAAATCTGTTTCAAATACATGAAATAAAAGGGCAGATAGCTGACAAGTCCCCTTTTTTTGTTGGACCCTGTGGTATCCGTATCCAGCCTTGATTTAGAAATAATAATGCCCGTAGTCATTACTAATGCTGGGTGGAAGTTCATTCTAGTGGAATATATTCCATTGTCTTTGTGTGGGGATCATGTTTAAAACCATTTATTACAGATTCTTTTTAAAATATATTTATTTCTACAGACCCAGTAGGCATGAAACATGAACAATCAACTCTCCAGATCCTATGAGCAGGGAACGCTGTAAGAGAATATTACTTCTGCGGGGACAATAGTTGTCTTTTCCCAGCAAGGTCCTTGTTAGTAGAACACAATGAGCTTTTACAAGGCCACATTTCAGTACAACTTGCAACAGATCATTCTGGTTATTCATCTGAATAAATGAAGTGGCGAGAAATCAGAGCAGGAATGTTCCCCCTCCCAGTAGCAAAAGGGGTCATCAGACGCACAAACATATCGTACGTAGTGTTCCTGCGTCATCTCCATGTATATTCAAATCAAATGCATTTAATGGGAGAGTGTCGTCTACAAACCTTCCTACACATTCAGGGCTGGTGTATGTTGTAGTCGATCGTGCACTACTAGTAAGAGAACCATTTACCATTGAAAGCTTAGATTAGTTGGGGAAAAGGTAGCACCATGTTAACGATAAGAAGTTTTATTGCATCTCCCTGTAAATGTGTTTATCTCTCTCTCTATTGGCTGTTTCACAATTAGCTCATTCCATATTTCAACTTTAAGGGTATCTCCACTGATAAAAAAAAATAATAATAATTGGCCATTCAGTTTTATTGAAGAACGGGAGGTAAAGGAGCTGTGTCTTAAGCTGGTACACACAGTACGATAAAGTCGTATCCGATGGTATCGAGGCTTTATCGGTACTGTACAGTTTTCCAGAATGAGCGAGTCTCCCTATAGGGAAGTCTGCCGCGGCAAGGGAAACACACAGTCACTCGTGACCGTGTGTATCGTGACTTTGTATACACGTGCAACGCACGATGTGTACTAATGGCCAGTTCAGCCAATAATCGGCCATTTAGGGCATTTTATGGAGGAAAAATGGACGCTCCATAGGTAAGAAACCCAGGAGCTACAAAATATTAATTTCTGCATCCAACAACCAGCCATCTACTTGCAAATCTGTAACCTAAATACATAGGCAAGACCTGCTACTTTGACTGCTGATTAAAACTGAGTTCTCTGAAGATTCCATGCATTTTATAGTGTCTCATAAACACACCCCAAAATCTATTGGTCTAGATACAATCCTAAATTTGATTGGATCATGGATCTTGGACCAATCGGGCAGAGGGTGGTTTAGGGATCACTACAAATAGTGAATGTTCAGTAAGGAGTCCTAGTATCAGTTATGGTTTCATCTGAAATGTTATGTCTTTGTACTAAGGCATGTACTGGGATATAAGCTTATGAGTGATTTGGTGGGTAGCTTGAATGAGCAGCCCTTAGTTCAGATGGCTCTCAGTTTAGTTCAGTATTTGGTTGTCAGTATCTAAGATAAAAAAATCTGGCAAAAGTTTGATTTGATATGTCAACTCGCTACTCAACAGGAGATCTGAGGTAGAGAGCTATTGATGTATTGGAATATCTGGTTCCACAATTTCACCAGAAATAATCTCCAGTAATAGAACAGAGGGGATGATTGTAAACCAGTCCAGAGAGCAACATGGTAATGAAAGGGATATCAGAAAAAACACGCAGCAAAGCTGAGTGTGAATAATTGCAGTGTAAAAGCCACCAGTCTGTAATAAATGCAGCTTCTGCTTGTAACAACTGTTGTGTCCTTCATTCACTGGATAATGGTATCTCTTCTCTCTCCTTTCTTTGATATAAATATATATCTTTAACTAACAATAAAGCAGGTATCTTACAAAAAAACCTGATATTAAAATGAAGAAGGTCTGAAATATTTACTAAAATCTGTATGTTTAGTTACACAGATAAACTGATTCAATCTGACACCAACATGCTACTTGCACACAACATACAGATCATGTAGTTCTGATGACTATAGAGAAGGGAAAGGGTTAACATGTAAAATCCCAGAATCCCAGGTGGGACTTGCAAATCAGTTGTTTGCATGTTTAACTGATTCGCATGTTAATTAATAAATAGAGCAAGTGCTAGTTAACCATTATGACAACCCCTTCTGATTGGTGGACATATCTCCCTGTGTATGGCCGACCAATCCCATACTGCTTATGGGGATTGGTCGGGGTCTGTGTGGGCTGTTCCTCAATGTGATCTGTGGCACACGTGTTGTGGAAATCTCACGTGTATGGCCACCTTTAGACCCCCCACCCAGGGAGGTTTCCTCAGGCCCCCCGTTCTACCCAGTTTGTAACTGACGGATTATGTTTCATCTGTTGCTAAATCTTTCATGCCATCTCTTATGTATCTTCATATTCAAGACTTAAAGACTTAAAAGTCCTCAAACCTTTCCGCCTTTGGACCATCACATAGCAACAAAACCTCCAATAAATAAATGCAAATGACATTAAGGCCGGATGTCCTAATGGGTAATTATCATGCTTCGAGCAGCTGCTAATAATCCAGAGCATCTGCTGTTTCTTTATCCTCTGTGCAAGGCCTTCAGCGTTTTTAAAATTCTCAAGTGTCAAGTCAAATATTTTATCTCCTTTTTACATCTTCCTTTTTAAATGTTTTATTCGGAACGTTTTCTTCAACATGGTTTGCCAACCAACCCAGGAATAAATCATCATTATCTTCCCTTAAAGGGACAACTGTCATAGCCGAGCTCCACCTCACCTAAGCTTGGGATTATCAATGAGAAGAAGCGCTTGTTGCAGAGCATGTTTTCCAATTGGTTAGGCCCTGGGCCATTAGAGGGGTGGAGAAACTACTCTACAGTTGTCCTTTAAATTATGTTTCTATGGATTTGTTACTGAAGGGTCACAGTCGGGATTGGGGAAAATTGGACAACGGAATAATCTTAGGCTTGACACCCACCGCCCAATTTATTGATTGAAACACCAAATGGCTATTGCAGTTTAATCGGTAAAGTTAACTATGATTTACTAATGTGTCTGATCGTCTATAATGTCTATAACCATGGAAAGTCCACCCAATCCAAACAAAATGTTGGACAGTCAATAGAAAAAAATGATCAACATCTTTGTACCAGGCCTTGCAGTACATTTTCCTTTGTTCATGAATAACTCATGAAAAATATTCTAAAATACCATAAAAGTAATGGACTAAGGTATTGTAAAATATGACATATTTATTATAGACTATTGAAGTTAGTTAGGCAGCTATCCACTCCTTGGAAGGTGGCCATTCATAGTGTGGTAGAGAGGGAGGGGGGATCCCTGGATACTTTAATGATCAGCTGTTATACTTACATGAAATTTCCCTAACCACTTTGGTCCTCTTCTGCCTTGTCCACAGTGCTCTGCAAGAGGTGTATCTACACAATGGCTTCACAATGGACTGACACTGACAGTGATGAAAGAAACTTCATGTTCTCACCCTTACACATGCTGGGATGGGATGAAATATGTTATGGATAATATCATAGTCTACAGACCCGTGCAACAGTTGAAATGCAAAGACTTGCTGCTGTATTATTTGGAAGGCTTGGTGGCTATATAGTTCTTACCATACTGATTGCTGCCAATCAGAGCATTTAGTTTTATTACTGTAGGTATCACTAAGCTCAGATCGTGCAAAAGGCAATCTATGAAATGAGTGATAGTGGTGTAAGAAAACCACTAAAAAATATGGATTATTGATGAACAACATTGAGCTTGGAGCTGACCAGGAATTGACAGAAGGTGCCACCAGTATGTCGCATGGTCAGTATCTTGTGGAAGGAGCTAGAACTCAGCCCATGGTATTTTGGGATAAGATACAGCTTGAAAATCGTTCAGACTCTTTCAGTAATCACATCTGGGTAACATTTAAGTAAAAATTCCAAAACATCACAAAGGTGAACAAACACCCATTTGGATCATCTCAATAATAAAGTCCTTCCCCTCTAGAGACGACAATGGAACTTTCCAACAGAGGCCAACTGTGTGTGAACAAAGGAGACAGAAGGGTCACTCTGCCCGCTCGGCTTTCAATTTACCTTCGAATACACCAATTATAATCCCTCACCAAGTGAGTTCCACCTTACACTGCTGGGAGTCATTATAACATTATCAGACTGGATTGGATTTGGGTTTCCGGTTGGGCTCTTTCCTTTATGTAGAACTCAACAGAAAATGTTCGTAAAATTAGAACTTGAAAGACAAGAAAAACAACAAATGATTCAACCTTGTTTGTTCTACTCTATGTAGGTAACACGGGGAGGTTAGAAATGGGAAATTAGGAATATTATTTTAAACAAAATCTTTTTACCAATTTGAATTGCTGGAAGATGTTTGTAGCAATTACACGAGAGATTTGTATTTTACAGCCCAGTAGGCGATGTGCATTAGGGCCCGGAATAGGGAATGTGGTTCTCATTAGGGACTGAACTTCTAAAATGAATGGCTGGGTGCTGTGTGCTTTCATCAGCTTAGCTGGAATTATATAGCAGTTCGTTAAATGGGTCGTACGATAGTTTTATGAAAGGAAAGTCATGAGAGGACCTTCGTTCTCCAGGAAAAGTCATTACAAGTACAAATTAACATACCATATTAATATGCTGTAAATGATGATGAATACATTCTATATATTTGCAGTACATTATGGATGTCCCACCCACTATTGTGGATTTACAGTGATTGATGGACTGTATAAAGGTTACTAGTTTCTTTCCTTTTTGCCATTTCGGCTACTCACTGTATACAAACTAAACTAGTATTTCTTCATCTATTACTGGCCCTGGAAATATTGGTATATCTGTGATATCTGTTTTATTCAGTCAAATCAAATGGACTTAAAGTTTAGTTTTGAAGACATTCGATAGTCATCCGAATGGATCTCTCAATTCAGAATGACATACAGTACAAGAATCTGTTGGCAATAAATACCGTGGAATGTGTCTAAAACAGCCAGGTGTTAGGGACCTCTTGAATGCAAGGTGTTGATTGCATTGTAGGTTAGAGGTGTTATTAACTGCCCAGGGTAAGGAGTCAAAACAAATTAAATGTGGCAGACAATAGATGTCGAACCACCTCTATGCAGGGGCCTTTCCATCTCTTTTTAACCAGTATTGTCTTTATCTATAAGTATTATTTCTATAAGATGCAGGTACACAGCTAAATTCTGACCTGAGGGATTGGCTTCTGTGCTAGGCCATACAGTGCTGCAGTTTATGTAAAGTCTCCACAAAGAACTCTTCATTGCCCTGCAAATAAGGTGGGTCCTTTGGATGCATCAGTTGCTGTCAGGGTCTTGTGGGTTTAAAGCAGTCAGGCATACAGTGCCTTGAAAATTCTCTTAAAGGGCACGTCCAGTGTAAAAATAACTTTAGCTAGAAATGAAGATCAACCCCCCAATCCTAGGGTTTGCATTAATAACATTTTCCTAAGATGCCCGTGAGTTCCTTACCTGACCCGTCCCATGTTGCTTCTCATTTGCTCCGCAGCTGACAGCTTCGGCTGTCAGGAAAGGATGTGATGTGACAGCCGTGACCAGGAAGTGGAGCGGCTGTCAGCACAGAGACCCTCTTCTCCCGTTTTTGCTCAAGACAATCTTGAAACAGGAGCAGGGGCGGCTCCCAGGCAGGGAAGGACCAGGTCAGGTAAGTGACTTCAGGGGCATCTTAGGAAAATGTTACAGTATTAATGCAAACCCTAGGTTTGGGGGGGTTGATCTTCATTCCTAGACAAAGTTATTTTTACACTGGGATTGCCCTTTAATTTTCTTCTTCTTCTATGTCTTTTCTGACACCCCACTACAATGGGATGACATGTCTTTCTCCTGTCCCACTACATATGGGATGACCATGTTCTTTCTCCTGTCCATACATAGGGATGACCATGTTCTTTCTCCTGTCCCGCTACATATGGGATGACCATGTTCTTTCTCCTGTCCCGCTACATATGGGATGACCATGTTCTTTCTCCTGTCCCACTACATATGGGATGACATGTATTTCTCCTGTCCCGCTACAAAGGGATGACCATGTTCTTTCTCCTGTCCCGCTACAAATGGGATGACCATGTTCTTTCTCCGTCCGCTACATATGGGATGACCATGTTCTTTCTCCGTCCCGCTACATAGGGATGACCATGTTCTCTCCTGTCCCGCTACATATGGGATGGCATGTTCTTTCTCCTGTCCCGCTACAAAGGGATGACCATGTTCTTTCTCCTGTCCCGCTACTATGGGATGACCAGTTCTTTCTCCTGTCCCGCTACATATGGGATGACCACGTTCTTTCTCCTGTCCCACTACATATGGGATGACCATGTTATTTCTCCTGTCCCGCTACAATGGGATGACCATGTTTTCTCGTCTGTACATATGGGATGACCATGTCTTTCTCCTGTCCCGCTACATATGGGATGACCATGTTCTTTCTCCTGTCCGCTACATATGGGATGACCATGTTCTTTCTCCTGTCCCGCTACATATGGGATGACCATGTTCTTTCTCCTGTCCCATACATATGGGATGACCATGTTTTTCTCCTGTCCCGCTACATATGGGATGACCATGTTATTTCTCCTGTCCCGCTACATATGGGATGACCATGTTCTTTCCCTGTCCCGCTACAAAGGGATGACCATGTTCTTTCTCTGTCCCCCTACATATGGGATGACCATGTTCTTTCTCCTGTCCCGCTACATATGGGATGACCATGTTCTTTCTCCTGTCCCGCTACATATGGGATGACCATGTTCTTTCTCCTGTCCGCTACAAATGGGATGACCATGTTCTTTCTCCTGTCCCGCTACAAAGGGATGACATGTTTTCTCCGTCCGCTACATATGGGATGACCATGTCTTTTCTCCTGTCCCGCTACATATGGGATGACCATGTTCTTTCTCCTGTCCCGCTACATATGGGATGACCATGTCTTTCTCCGTTCCCGCTACATATGGGATGACCATGTTCTTTTCCTGTCCGCCTACATAGGATGACCATGTTCTTCTCCTGCCACTACATATGGGATGACCTGTTCTTTTCCTGTCCCACTTCTTACCTTGTGGAATTCCTGTTTTTTCCTTCTTCTAGCTTTCACAAAGGCCCAGTCCAGAGATCCACAAGTTTTAACCTTTAGAGGAGAATCAATCTTCGGGTTCAGGACTCCATGCAGTGCACCTGCTTTTAAGGAAAAATGAAACATGTTTAAAGACACTGTAGTGTTAAGTCAGCACCCCATGCCCACATGCTCCAGCCACACCCTCTCTGTGGCACAGAATTGTATAGGGGTGTACCTTTTAAACGTTTGTCTCGGGTGGCAAAATTTTAGAACAATCCCTGGTTCAAATCCACTTGGAAGTTTGTATGTTCCCCTCTGTTAGTGTTTTTTTTTGTGTTCAATCTATTTTGCGATACCATCTCTGAACTAAAGATTGCCCATAAAATACCATTGCAGTCGTCTTCTATCGCATGGTATTGTGTGAACGAATGTTCATATATGTATGGCCACAGCTTATCGGAAGTTGCCAATACCACGGGCTATGAATATGGCCCTTATTTGTTTTGTTTTTACATGAGAATTGAATCATCTCAAATATTGACACGTGAGAGTGTGACCATTGGCACTGAAACAATAATTCAATGAAACACTTTCTAGTTACCATAGAGTCTTCCGTGGTTACCATAGAGTTTATGGTATCCATAGAGTCTTCCATGGTTACCATAGAGTTTCCATGGTTACCAAGAGTCTTCCATGGCTTTTCCCTTTCTATACCATATACTGTCAGGGTTATTCAATAAAAGTTCTTATCGATTAAAAGGTGCTAATTTAGCCCAACCAATCAGATGTAAGCTTACAAATTTTAAGTAAGATCTAATTGTTTGGAGCAAAATAAAGCACCATTTTAAATGATAGAAATTTTATTGAATCTCCCTGTGTATTTTAACTGTATATACTGTATACGGATACAGTTCTCCTCCCAAAAAACCACTGTGAATGAAGATGGATAGGGGCCCCATCATAGTTTTTCTGGGAGGCTCAGTGATTCTTAGTTACACCACTGATCACAATCTGCCCACCGCAATCAGCACCATTGGAGAGAAATGATATCCTTGGAATTACATGTTTTTAGGGACCCATAAACCTAGATACATAATTACACATGACAGTGAATCGAGAATCTCCTGTCTCAAACCGGCACAATTACAGATAGTTTCTCCACAATGATGCTGATTACAGGTGACAAGTATATATCTTCTAGCTAGGGATTCTACAATCCATTCAGGATCATCGACATTCTGTAACGTTAGTTCTTTGACTAGTTTTGAGTTGGAACTCCTGGTTCCACAGACTGTCGGTCAAAATGAAAGCCACAATTTCAACATGAAACTAGCAACTGGTAAAACTAGGTTTGGGAATCTGTTGTATTCAATTAGATCAACCGGACTTGAAGTTTAGTTCTTGAAGACGTTTCGCTAGTCATCCGACTGGATCCCTCAATTCAGAATGACTTGTACAAGAATCCAAGCCTAAATAGAGGTGGGGGGGTTCGACACCAACTGTCTGCCATGTACAATGCTGTTTTAACACCTTACACCTCAGGATTTTCCAGGGTACATAATTGCCACAGATTCTTGTACAAGTCATTCTGAATTGAGAAAGCAGTCGGATGACTAGCAAACGTCTTCAAGAACTAAACTTCAAGTCCGGTTGATCTAATTGAATACAACAGATAACCATGACCTGGATGAATGAGAACCTTCACAAGCTAGGTCTGGGAAATGTGGCCATTGGCCCTATGATTTACAGTTTCCATAGCTATATGAATGTTATTCTAACAAGAAGCTGATCATTCATAGTTTCTCTTTTGACATGTGTTGATAAAGTTGTCACAGGTATCAAACTCTGTTACCCCCGGTGGCAGAACTAGAAATTATGCCAAAAGTACGACCCCCCCCCCCCACACACACACACCACACACACACCTCCCCTATATCCATTAATATTGTGGCCACTTTTTACCTACAATTACCCTGTAAGTGCTTACAGCGTACAGTCCTTTAATTGCATCTGCCTATGACGTGCTTGGGATAAAGTGTTGTATTACCACATTGTGCTGTTTGAATTTATTCTTCATAATTATCTTCTCTTAGTACCGATGTATTTTTCTTGTCCCTCTGGTGCCTTGGTATTGTCATTTCGCTAAAAAATATGTTGCCGCCCTGACATGTTGCACTATGGGTTTCATTATTTCAGTGTTAGAGGTTTTTTACATTTTGGAACATGTTAAACACAAGGTTTAGAGTTTAGAGTTTATATAATAAATTATATATAGGTAGATCAACCCCCTACCCAACCCTAAAACTGCAATAGTTCTAAAAATGTAGGACTAACCTGTTATACAGCGAAATATACTCCCCGCTTTCCTCTCAAATGGTTTCTGCCTACTCTGTAAGCTTCTTAGCTCGTTATGAGCTTGCACATGGTCAGAGGAGGCAGCTGTCATATATATGGTTGACTGTTTGTTAACGGGAAGAAACAGGAAGCAGAACAAACATAACAGGGTATTGTGCAGCATTCAGGTTAGTCTTTCATCTATTTAATCTAACCATTGCAGTTTTGGGGTTTGGGTGATTTACATATATACAATATTTATTTGGGGGTGGACTTGCCCTTTGAACAAAAATCTTCCATACTGAGTTTATTTCCATTGCAGAGAGAAAAAATAGAACACACGAAAGACCCCTATAGAGGAACAGCCCCATCCCCCACCCCATGGATGGAAAGAAGTTCTCTTGTGTGAGGAATATCAACAGGCCCTTGTTCTGTCCTGAAGGAGGTATATAAAGGAGAACTATAGTGCTCTTTAATATCAGATTGGTCCTTTCTACCCCAATATAATTTAAAAGGAAGAGCAGTGCAAAGAAAACTGCTGCTGCCAGGCTTCCTGAGTGCTTCAGCACTAATTTAATACAGGAAGGCCCAGGACACTAACCTGGCAAATGCTGTAGCTCCTCAAGGTAGAACAATCATTACTACCTCCCGTTAATGTTACAGATAGTGGTCCTTAATGCTCTGTATTACAGAATTTATACTCTAGAAAACAAATCATCTTGTTATTTACAGAATTGTGTAGAACATGTCTCGATTCTTCTGAAGAGGAATATTCATCTTCAGTAAATAAGAGGTTCAATGGCACAAAATAGGTATAATAAGAGGCTTTTACAGCAATTTTCCTAAGGTGAACAAAAACGCATTAGCTTTGTTTTTCTGAAATGCAAACCCAATCGCCATGGCAGCGTCATGCTCAGAGAAGTAAAACTCTGCCTGCTATACTGAAATGTTCCCAGTCCATACTAGATAGTGCTGTATATGAGAATACACTTCACCTCCCCCAGCAATGTAAATGTTCACTATAGTACATAGTAGAGGGATTAACTTGCTGTACACCTGCATTATTTCATTTAGATAGAAAGGGATTGTCCACTTGTCCAATTTATTGTTTGTTTAATTGAATTTAACTGATTCAACACCATTAGAGTCTTTTTCTATCTATATATATTGCAGTGGTCCTTTGCTGTATCCATGGGGATGTGCACAGTGTGTATGATAATGGCCTGACATCATTAGTGACACCTGTGCATCATAGCGTGAGGTGTGTGATGTCACACTATGACCTGGGACATTGAATATTTAAAGGGCATGTCCAACCCTTTTTCAATTTTTTAATATATAGTAGGGCAGTTCCCCCAGCCCCAACCGCTATATTATTTTTCCAGAGACATCCCGATTGTTACTTACCTTCCCCTCTCCTCTGCCGCACTGCCCGGCCTTCTGCTTGCGTAGAATTGCAAGCAGGGGCCGGACCGGCAGCCACATCTGTGAATGGCTGACAGGCAGCCAATCATGGACGCGGCTGCTCAGAACGTCGGGGAGAGAGGGAAGGTAAGTAGAGTTTGGGGGAGTCTCTGGAAAAGATAATATTGTGGCTGGGGCTGGGGAAACTATCTCTACTATATCTACAAGGGAATTTACACTAGGGGAGGGAGAACGAAATGAGTGGGAGAGGGAGCGGAAGGGGTAGGGAGTAAAGGGCTGCTCTGAGCAAGCCAAAAACCTCTGAGAGGACATCTCAGAGGCGGAAACAATTTCACTGGTGGCCAGGCTCCTGGTGGCCAGTTTTCTGGACTTGGGGAAACTTTACAGGAGAACCATTTGGAGCTGGGATGTAAGGTAAGGATTTTTATGCACTACAGAGTGGGGCCAGTAGTGGGGGAAATTATAGTTTTGGGGGTGGACATGCCCTTTAAGTTTTTCTTTGTTCCTGGTTTCTCAGTTCAGCTTCCAGATCTTGCTTTTCCTCTGTTAATTGAACTTCTTTGTTGCTGACCTTGTTTACTATGATCTGTACGGCTGCCCTTCTGATCTGCCTACCAACTACAAACCTGTGCTGTCTGCTATGATCTTCTAATCTGCCTACTAACTACGAACCTGTGCTGCCTGTCTGTCCTTCTGATCTGCCACAAACTAGGAACCTGTGCTGTCTGCATTGATCTTCTGATCGCCTAATAACTACAAACCTGTGTGCCTGCCTTCTGAACTGCTGACCAACTACGAACCCATGCTCTCTGCTATGATCTCTGATCTGCCCACTAAGTATGAAACGGTGCTGCCTGCCCCTGCTTTGATCTGCCAACCAACTACAAATCTGTGCTGCCTGCCTGTCCTTCTGATCTGCCTACCAACTATGAACCCATGCTGTCTGCTATGATCTTCTGACTGCCTACTAAACTATGAACCATGCTGTCTGCTAGATCTTCTGATCTGTCTACTAACTATGAACCCATGCTGTCTGCTCATGATCTTCTGACTGCCTACTAACTATGAACCTGTGCTGCCTGCTTGTCCTTATGGTCTGCTGACTGCCTACCAACTACGAACCCGTGCTGCCTGCCCTGACCATCTGGTCTGCCTACTGATTACAATCCTGTGCCTGTCCAGACTTTTTGATTTGCTACTTGTCCTTTTTATCTGTTTTCTTGGTGAGCTTCTCTTTTCTCTTCCTCTGGGGGTCATTCCTCTCTTGTACTCATAGCTTAGAAACTACACAAGGAGCCCGAATTGGTGGTTGTCAACAGTGCAACATCCCCGCATCAGGGGCTCTGGAGAAAATCACCTGAGCTGTTGGGGTCATAAACTGATCAGGGCAAGTAGTAAAGCAAACGCATACTTACCTGCAGAAGATCCCACTATGCAGTTATACTTACCTGCCCAAGATCCCACTATGCAGTATACTTACGTGCCCAAGTTCCACTATGCAGTTATATACTGCCCAAGATCCCACTATAGTTATACTTACCTGCCCAGATCCCACTATGCAGATACTACCTGCCAGATCCACTATGCAGTTATACTTACCTGCCCAAGATCCCACTATCAGTTAACTTACCTGCCCAAGATCCACATATGCAGTTATTACTTACCTGCCCAAGATCCCACTATGCAGTTATACTTACCTGCCCAAGATCCCACTATGCAGTTATACTACCTGCCCAAGATCCCACTATGCAGTTATATTACCTGCCCAGATCCCACTATGCAGTATACTTACTGCCCAAGATCCCACTTACAGTTATACTTACTGCCCAGATCCCACTATGCAGTTATACTTACCTGCCCAAGATCCCACTATGCAGTTATACTTACCTGCCCAAGATCCCACTATGCAGCATACTTACCGCCACGATCCCACTATGCAGTAATTACCTGCCCAAGATCCATTATACATATACTTACCTGCCCAAGATCCCATATGCAGCTATACTTACCTGCCCAAGATCCCACTATGCAGTTATACTTACCTGCCCAAGACCATTATACAGTTACTTACCTGCCCAAGATCCCACTATGCAGCTATACTTACCTGCCCAAGATCCCACTATGCAGTTATACTTACCTGCCCTAGATCCCATTATACAGTTATACTTACCTGCCCAAGATCCCACTATGCAGCTATACTTACCTGCCCAAGATCCCACTATACAGTTATACTTACCTGCCCAAGATCCCACTATGCAGCTATACTTACCTGCCCAAGATCCCACTATGCAGCTATACTTACCTGCCCAAGATCCCACTATACAGTTATACTTACCTGCCCAAGATCCCACTATACAGTTATACTTACTGCCCAAGATCCCACTATGCAGTTATACTTACTGCCCAAGATCCCATTATACAGTAACTTACCTGCCCAAGATCCCACTATACAGTATTCCTATTGTGAGATTTACTCTATTGCAGGATCTTGATCTAGTAAAAAGCCGTGAGTTGCATCTCCAATGTTTAGAGGCTTCGTTCTGCGCTGGATGGTAATCCCATTGTCCCTGTTACACACAGGGTTACTTTTGTATCAGATTGCTGTGTTTATCTGAATACAGTTTTTCTCCTTATCAACAATCCATTTATATCCTATTTCCTTTAGATAGCTTGACACAAGCACCCATGCCCTCCTGTGCAGAAGCACAGGACAACTAACTTAATGTGTTACTCCATATCTGAAAGCACAAAGAACACCAATGAACTGTAAATTACCTCTCCAGTAAATGGCATTAAAGTAAATGTAATTATAAGATAACTATAGGCGCATACACCTACTGACTCCAGTCACACGGCCTCCTGCCTTTATGGACTGTAACAGGATGGCTAGAGACCACTAGTAGGAGTGACCTGCTGTGTCAATTTCCTGCAGTAGCTTAGGACTGGGCATGTGCAAAGAACACATTGGTCAGTGACCAAACTATGTGATAGTGGAATGCTGGGAAATAAATCACAAAACCCATTTAATAAGGTAAATTTCCCAGCACCCACATCAAAAGGAGAGGTGATGAGACACAGATTACACTTTTTAATGCTGTTTATAAGCCAATTTGCCAATTTACACAAATGTTATAATTGAGATTAAAGTTAAAAGGTGGATGTTTAAAAGGAACCTATGGCGGGCCACCACAAAAGATTGACCAGTAGCAGATTACAGAAGATCAGGAAATGTAATTGATGAACATGGTCAAAAAGGTGGAATATTACAAGATTATATACTGATGGCCCTGCAGTCTAAGCTCTGCTTCTCAAACCAGTATATTCAACATAAAGAGGGAATCTACCATGTCTTCAGAGTGAAATCCACTAGTGTGAAATTGAAATCCACCTAGTTCACTCCGAAAGTGAATTATTCCTTTAAGCATTGATTGATTCTTCAATCAATGCATTAGGAACGAACTTACCTGTTACCCGATCCTCCGCAGCAGCACTGACAGGTCCCGACCACTTCCGGGTTCTGTACAGCTATAGCAGCATGCATGATGATGCGCGCTATAGTTAAACAGATCCTGGAGGGGGTCGAAAATTTCAGTGCTGCAGCGGAGGATCGGGTAACAGGGTAGTTTGCTCCAGGTTCGTTCCTGGCTCCACTTGCATGACTGAAGAATGGGAGGTAAGGCAATGCTCCTTATCTTCCGGTCTTCAATCAATACTAGAGGTGTCCGAACTTCTCAAAATCCGGTCCGCTCGAGGATCCGCAAATTTCGAAAAAATTCAAAAATTCGAAAATCTGCAAGCGGACCCATTAAAATGAAAAAATTCTCGGAATTTCGATTTTTTCCGAAAATACATATTTCCCGCATTTTTCAAAAATACGTAAAATCCTCGTAATTTTGAAAATTTTCGAAAATACGTATGTTCATGGATTTTTCGAAAATACGTGAAATCTCGTAATTTCGAACATTTTCGAAAACGCGGTCGGAAAAGTTCGGAAGGTGGTAAACAGGAAATCCGCGATATTCGCCGTTCGGGAACAAGGTAAATCCGCCGCGGATTCGGGTTCAGATCCGAACTGGGTCATCACAATCAATACATTAAAGGAATAGTTCACTTTGGTAGGTAGGCTTGGACGGTATTTTGAATAGATCAAACAGGAAGATCAACATGTCGGCAATCAGAGATAAAATCAATATATATGAACAGATCAATATAACAAATAAGAACAGGGAATCAAGTGACAAGTGTTTGTTTTGTGGTTATTTTCTGGCCCAAGGATTTACACAACATAAATATCCCACCAGATCAAGCTGTTTCTTTAGAGGCAGTGTGGAGCATCTGTGGATATTGTAGCTTATCAGACTGACAAGGCAGCATATGGAGACCAGCCTATTTCACATGGCAAAAAAAATAATAATTTTCAATCTTCACGATAAGAATACAGAGAACTAATGGACCCTGGTCCCTAATGTATATTTATGAATATGATAAATAAATCCTATTGTTATACCACGAAATGATGACATTCTGGAACTACTGTTACTGTTATGTAGTACAACAGGCAGCGTTCACAGCTTCAAATTGGGATTCATTTATTTATTGTAGAACACAGAATTTATTTATTGATGTAGAATTTGAATCTGGGCCTCCCACACCCCTATGCCCTATCCCCTGGGCAAACTGAAAAATAGTTAATTTGCTGGCACTACAAAACTGATAAATGGACTGGCACACTGAGACTGAAGAAGAGACTGGAACACTGAGACTGAAGAAGAGACTGGAACACTGAGACTGAAGAAGAGGCTGGAACACTAAGACTGATAAATGGACTGGAACACTGACTGAAGAAGAGGCTGGAACACTGAGACTGATAAATGGTCTGGAACACTGAGACTGAAGAAGAGGCTGGAACACTGAGACTGATAAATGGTCTGGAACACTGAGACTGAAGAAGAGGCTGGAACACTGAGACTGATAAATGGTCTGGAACAATGAGACTGAAGAAGAGGCTGTAACACAGAGACTGATAAACAGACCGGAACACTGAGACTGAAGAAGAGACTGGAACACTGAGAATGAAGAAGAGGCTGGAACACTAAGACTGATAAACGGACTGGAACACTGACTGAAGAAGAGGCTGGAACACTGAGACTGATAAATGGTCTGGAAGACTGAGACTGAAGAAGAGGCTGGAACACTGAGACTGATAAATGGTCTGGAACACTGAGACTGAAGAAGAGACTGGAACACTGAGACTGAAGAAGAGGCTGGAACACTAAGACTGATAAACGGACTGGAACACTGAGAATGAAGAAGAGGCTGGAACACTGAGACTGATAAATGGGTCTGGAACACTGAGACTGAAGAAGAGGCTGGAACACTGAGACTGATAAATGGTCTGGAACACTGAGACTGATAAACAGACCGGAACACTGTGACTGAAGAAGAGGCTGGAACACTGAGACTGATAAACAGACCGGAACACTGTGACTGAAGAAGAGGCTGGAACACTGAGACTGATAAATGGGCTGGAACACTGAAACTGATAAATAGGCTGGAACACTGAGACTGATAAATGGTCTGGAACACTGAGACTGAAGAAGAGGCTGTAACACTGAGACTGATAAACAGACCAGAACACTGTGACTGAAGAAAAGGATGGAACACTGAGACTGATAAATGGTCTGGAACACTGAGACTGAAGAAGAGGCTGGAACACAGAGACTGATAAATGGTCTGGAACACTGAGACTGAAGAAGAGGCTGTAACACTGAGACTAATAAACAGACCGGAACACTGTGACTGAAGAAGAAGCTGGAACAATGAGACTGAAAATGGTCTGGAACACTGAGACTGAAGAAAAGGATGGAACACTGAGACTGATAAATGGTCTGGAACAACTGAGACTGAAGAAGAGTCTGGAACACAGAGACTGATAAATGGTCTGGAACACTGAGACTGAAGAAGAGGCTGTAACACTGAGACTAAACTAATAAACAGACCGGAACACTGTGACTGAAGAAGAAGCTGGAACAATGAGACTGATAAATGGTCTGGAACACTGAGACTGAAGAAAAGGATGGAACACTGAGACTGATAAATGGTCTGGAACCGTAATGAGTAATAAAGAAAATTATACAGGGCACATAAGCAAGTTATAAGTAGACCAAGAGGATATTTACAAGTTCATAAGATTCTCCTGCCAATATCGCCGAATTAGAAACGCGATTCCCATATTTCACTTATCTGGTATTATAGCTCAATTGTATTTATAAAAGTTTTTTTTTACGATGTTAGCCTACTAAAATTGCCTGTCTGAGGTGGCGATAAACATTACTGGGCACATTAGTAACCTGGAGAAATTTCAGATTATGGAGTAAAACATTTGATTTAGTTCTCCTTTAAAGGGTATGCTGCACCCCATCCCTGGAAAAAATAAAATCCCCCCCAGAATGAGACTTCACTAGGTTAAAATTGTCAAATCTGATACTAAAATTACTTACCAGCCTTCGTTCCCTTGGCTGACTTCTCCGTGCCTGGAAGTAGCTGAAGGGGCTGGACCTGCAGCAGCGTCAGTGATTGGCTGAAACTCAATCACTAATGTGGCTGCCGATCCGGCCTCTTCTGCTGCTTCTGTGGAGGGAGATTACATGCAGCATCTTCATTTTTTACACTTGCATGGAAAGCATCTGAAGGGAGGGGGAAAACTCACTGCACATGCCAGAAACCTCTAGGAGGAAGAGAGGAAATGCACCACACCAGGGAAAGGCTCCTACTCTTCAGTTTCCTTGCCATGCAGGACAACCATATGCAGAACAGTAGGCTTAGTATTGGGGCAAATTTCAGTTGGGGGGGGTTGGACATGCCCTTTAATTGCTGAAATACCACAGGTTCCATGGTGTATTGTCTGATTACAGGTAGGTGAGGTGGCTATGCTATAATCGCTCCCCAATAGTTTGGGGCATATAAGAGGAAAGATCAAGCCATATAAATAAAAGATTAAAAATAAATATGTACTTATACCCTTGCTGTGTGAAATAAGATAAGCAGCTCTAAATGGAGCCATGAGCTATTATGACCAACTGCTAGATATATAAATATATATGAGGATTTCCTTGACACCAACACAAAATCTAGACCAATCTACTCCTACTGCTCCTCTGCCAGTTCCAGGAACGTACAACACACAGATCCGTAACAAGTTCCCATTTCTTTTATTAGTTAACATAGAAAAACGGGCGACAGCATTTCCAACATCACTGCGCATTGTATAATGGCAATCCATCCAAATATATGGTGTCATGGAGACTCTCCACGACACCTTGACATTCCACCAATCCACTGAATTCCTAGTCCATATCAGGTCAATGAGAGTAGATGAGTTACTATAGAGATCTATCATTTGTCTACATTTGCAGATGGGAAACTAGAAAGGGAAAAGGGAAAAGTATAAACTTTGAATTTGGCTTGAAAGACTGCATTTTGAAGGGAATTTGTGTGTTGTGCTGCAGTTTTTAAACTCAATAATGCAAATGAAGAGGACATTGTTGTTTTTTACTTACCCTTTAAATATGTCACATGCTGGTTAGGTTAGTGGTTGTGTGTGTAGTCATATCAGGTTGGGGGATAAAATACTAATTTTTGATGATTGGTCAAAATGTGTTTTATATGGCTGCCATGGAAATGGAAGGGTAGGTCAGTAGGGTGTGTACCTGGATCAGGTTGGAAGTTAAAAAAACAAACTTTTGATTATTGATCACAAATTATTTTTTTACTTTAGTTACCCTTTACATATGGCTGCCATAGTAATGGATAAGTAGATCAGTAGGTGTGTGTACCTGGGTTGGTTGGGGTTAAAAAAAAAAAACTTTTTTGATGATTGGTCAAAATTAGTTTTTTTGACTTTAGTTACCCTTAAGTATGTCTGCCCACAGTAATGGATAAGTAGATCAGTAGGTGTGTGTACCTGGGTCTGGTTTTAGGGGGTATGTCTTTTTTTGTGTTTACAACCATAAAACTATCTTTTATTGAGGATAATCTAAATTAATTT
Organism: Hymenochirus boettgeri; assembly: GCA_019447015.1. Lineage (NCBI taxonomy): Eukaryota > Metazoa > Chordata > Amphibia > Anura > Pipidae > Hymenochirus > Hymenochirus boettgeri. The sequence goes on from CM033475.1 coordinate 224,050,609, forward strand.
TTTGACTTTAGTTACCCTTTAAGTATGACTGCCACAGAAATGGATAAGTAGATTAGTAGGTGTGTGTACCTGGGTCTGGTAGAGGGGGTATGTCTTTTTTGTGTTTACAACCATAAAACTATCTTTTATTGAGGATAAATCTAAAAATGTTTTGACTTTAGTTACCCTTTAAGTATGGCTGCCACAGTAATGGATAAGTAGATTAGTAGGTGTGTGTACCTGGGTCTGGTTGAGCGGGTATGTCTTTTTGTGTTTACAACCATAAAACTATCTTTTATTGAGGATAAATCTAAATTAATTTTTTTGACTTTAGTTACCCTTTAAGTATGACTGCCACAGAAATGGATAAGTAGATTAGTAGGTGTGTGTACCTGGGTCTGGTAGAGGGGGTATGTTTTTGTGTTTACAACCATATAAAACTATATTTATTGAGGATAAATCTAAATTAGTTTTTTTGACTTTAGTTACCCTTTAAATATGGCTTCCATGGGAATGGATAGGTAGGTCAGTAGGTGGGTGTACCTGTGTTTGTGTGGGGGTTGGGGTTATCACCATTTGTTTATGACCATGAAAACAAACTGTTTTGAAATATCCACATTTGAGGATTGTTACGATTATAGTCTATGGGTAAAAAGTCCGGAAATAACACCGTAATGCTTCCGCGGATTCCTTAGCTAGAAGATAGCACACTTCTCCTATATGCCCTGCACTCTGTACCGAATTTCATGTATCTAGCTCAAAAACTGTGGGAGGAGATACGGTCCAAAAAAGGGAAGAATAAACGGAAGAAGAAAAAGAAAAAGAAGAAGAAATAGGAATTGGGTTTTTCAAGCCAAATTAATGATTGATTTTAAAACTCCACTGCTCCCCCTCCTGTGGATGTTAGGACATTGCAGTGGGACTTAAAGTGACTGTTGGTAACTCTGAGTAGGGTGTATATTTTTTTATAATTAGTTTAGTCTTTTGAATTCAACTGCAATTATCCTGGATAAATTCCCCTTTCATCATTTACTTAAGAAAAACGTGGAAGAAACCCTAACGTATGTGATAATAAGCTGGCACTGTTCCTGCGTTTTGTTAACAAATATTGCCATATCTACATTGTATTTACTCTTCCTGTTTAAGATTTGTGCCAAAATTAACACCAATATATATTTACTCTTCCATACTTCTTGGTTGTTTTTTCTAAAGGGCATGTCCACCCTTAAAAGAAAAACTGGTCAAATGTCGTTACCTGCCCCCAACCCCAATTTATATATTCAGCACATTATTACCTGCATTAACCAGATATTTAAGTTGTTTTACTGTCTCAATTCTGGTGAGTAAGTGGTCCCTCCCTCCATGCAGTCATCAAGGTATAACTGCTGACATCACAGCCAATGATTGGCTGTGTTTCACCTGCTGCTTCCTCTGCACATGCTCAAGATTATAAAAGCTCATTGAGCAGAGGGTGGAGGCAGATATATTTCCAGAATGGAAAATAAACCGACTAAATATCTGTTTACAATACATGAAATAAAAGGGCAGATAGCTGACAAGTCCCCTGTTTTGTTGGACCCTGTGGTATCCGTATCCAGCCTGATTTAGAAATAATACTGCCCGTAGTCATTACTAATGCTGGGTGGAAGTTCATTCTAGTGGAAATAATTCCATTGTCTTTGTGTTGGGGATCATGTTTAAAAACATTTTTACAGAATTCTTTTTAAAATTATTATTCTACAGACCCAGTAGGCATGAAACATGAACACAACTCTCCCAGAATCCTATGAGCAGGGAAGCTGTAAGAGAATATTACTTCTGCGGGGGACAATAGTTGTCTTTTCCCAGCAAGGTCACTTGTTATGTAGAACACAATGAGCTTTTACAAGGCCACATTTCAGTACAACTTTGCAACAGATCATTCTGTTTATTCATCTGAATAAATGAAGTGGCAGAGAAATCAGAGCAGGAATGTTCCCCCTCCCAGTAGCAAAGGGGTCACAGACGCACAAACATATCGTACAGTGTTTCCTGCGTCATCTCCATGTATATTCAAATCAAATGCATTTAATGGGAGAGTGTTCGTCTACAAACCTTCCCTACACATTCAGGGCTGGTGTATGTATTGTAGTCGATCGTGCACTACTAGTAAGAGAACCATTTACCATTTGAAAGCTTAGATTAGTTGGGGAAAAGTTAGCACCATGTTTAACGATAAGAAGTTTTATTGCATCTCCCTGTACATGTGTTTATCTCTCTCTCTATTGCTGTTTCACAATTAGCTCATTCCATATTTCAACTTTAAAGGGTATCTCCACTGAAAAAAAAAATAATAATAATTGGCCACAGTTTTATTGAAGAACGGGAGGTAAAGGAGCGTGTCTTAAGCTGGGTACACACAGTACGATAAAGTCGTATCCGATGGTACGAGGCTTTATCGTACGTACAGTTTTCCAGAATGAGCGAGTCTCCCTATGGGAAGTCTGCCGCGGCCAAGGGAAACACACAGTCACTCGGGACCGTGTGATCGTGACTTTTGTAAAAAACGTGCAACGCACGATGTGTACTAATGGCCAGTTCAGCCAATAATCGGCCCAGTATGGGCATTTTATTGGAGGAAAAAAATGGACGCTCCATAGGTAAGAAACCCAGGAGCTACAAAATATTAATTTTGCATCCAACCAACCAGCCATCTACTTGCAAATCTGTAACCTAAATACATAGGCAAGACCTGTACTTTGACTGCTGATTATAAACTGAGCTTCTCTGAAGATTCCATGCCCATTTTATAGTGTCTCATAAACACACCCCCAAAATCTTATTGGTCTAGATACAATCCTAAATTTGATTGGATCATGGATCTTGGACCAATCGGACATTGAGGGTGGGTTTAGGAGTCACTACAAATAGTGAATGTTCAGTAAGGAGTCCTAGTATCAGTTATGCGTTCATCTGAAATGTTATGTCTTTGTACTAAGGATGTACTGGGATATAAGCTTATTGAGTGATTCTGGCTGGGAGCTTGAATGAGCAGCCCTTAGTTCAGATGGCTCTAGTTTAGTTCAGTATTGGTTGTCAGGTATCTAAGATAAAAAAATCTGGCAAAAGTTTGATTTGATATGTCAACTCGCTACTCAACAGGAGATCTGAGTAAGAGAGCTATTGATGTATTGGAATATCTGGTCCACAATTTCACCAGAAATAATCTCCAGTAATAGAACAGAGGGAGATGATTGTAAACCAGTCCAGGAGCAACATGGTAATGAAAGGGATATCAGAAAACCACGCAGCAAAGCTGAGTGTGAATAATGAGAGTGTAAAAGCCACCAGTCTGTAATAAATGCAGCTCTGCTGTAACAACGTTGGTCCTTCATTCACTGGATAATCTGGTTCTCTGTCTCTCCCTTTCTTTGTATATAAATATATATCTTTAACTAACAATAAAGCAGGTATCTTACAATATAACCTGAATATAAAATGAAGAAGTCTGAAATATTACTAAAATCTGTATGTGTAGTTACACAGATAAACTGATTCAATCTGACACCAACATGCTACTTGCACACAACAATATCAGATCATGTAGTTCTGATGACTATAGAAGAAGGGAAAGGGTTAAACATGTAAAATCCAGAATCCCAGGTGGGACTTGCAAATCAGTTGTTTGCATGTTTAACTGATTCTGCATGTTTAATTAATAAATAGAGCAAGTGCTAGTTTAACCATTATGCAAACCCCTTCTGATTGGTGGACATATCTCCCTGTGTATGGCCGACCAATCCCATAATGCTTATGGGGATTGGTCGGGTCTGTGTGGGCTGTTCCTCAATGTGATCTGTCGGCACACGTGTTGTGGAAATCTCACGTGTATGGCCACCTTTAGCCCCACCCAGGGAGGTTTTCCTCAGGCCCCCCGTTCTACCCAGTTTGTAACTGACGGATTATGTTTCTATCTGTTGCTAAATCTTTCATCCCATCTCTATGTATCTTCATATTCAAGACTTAAAGACTTAAAAGTCCTCAAACCTTTCCGCCTTTGGACCATCACATAGCAACAAAACATCCTAATAAATAAATGCAAATGAATTAAGGCCGGATGTCCAATGGGTAATTATCATCTTCGAGCAGCTGCTAATTAATTCCAGAGCATCTGCTGTTTCTTTATCTCTGTGCAAGGCCTTCAGCGTTTTTAAAATTCTCAAGTGTCAAGTCAAATATTTTTATCCCCTTTTTACATTCTTCCTTTTAAATGTTTTATTCTGGAAAGTTTTCTTCAACATGGTTTGCCAACCAACCCAGGAATAAATCATCATTATCTTCCCTTAAAGGGACAACTGTCATAGCCGAGCTCCACCTCACCTAAGCTTGGGATTCATCCAATGAGAAGAAGCGCTTGTTGCAGAGCATGTTTCCATTGGTTAGGCCCTGGGCCATTAGAGGGGTGGAGAAACTACTCTACAGTTGTCCTTTAAATTATGTTTCTATGGATTTGTTACTGAAGGGTCACAGTCGGGATTGGGGAAAATCTGGACATACGGAAATCTTAGGCTTGACACCCACCGCCCAATTTATTGATTGAAACACCAAATGGCTATTGCAGTTTAATCGGTAAAGTTAACTATGATTTACTAATGTGTCGATCGTCTATAATGTCTATAACCATGGAAAGTCCACCCAATCCAAACAAAGTTGGACAGTCAATTAGAAAAAAATGATCAACATCTTTTGTACCAGGGCTTGCAGTACATTTTCCTTTGTTCATGATAACTCATGAACAATATTCTAAAATACCATAAAAGTAATGGACTAAGGTATTGTAAAATTGACATATTTATTATAGACTATTGAAGTTAGTTTAGGCAGCTACCACATCCTTGGAAGGTGGCCATTCATAGTGTGTTGAGAGGGAGGGGGGATCCCTGGATACTTTAATGATCAGCTGTTATACTTACATGAAGTTTCCCTAACCTTTGGTCCTCTTCTGCCTTGTCCACAGTGCTCTGCAAAGAGGTGTTCTACCACAATGGCTTACAATGGACTGACACTGACAGTGATGAAAGAACTTCATGTTCTCACCCTTACACATGCTGGGATGGGATGAAATATGTTATGGATAATATCATAGTCTACAGACCCGTGCAACAGTTGAAATGCAAAGACTTGCTGCTGTATTATTGGGAGGCTTGGTGGCTATATGTTCTTACATACTGATTGCTGCCAATCAGAGCATTTAGTTTTATTACTGTAGGTATCACTAAGCTCAGATCGTGCAAAAGGCAATCTATGAAATGAGTGATTAGTGAGTGTAAGAAAACCACTAAAAAATATTGTGGATTATTGATGAACAACATTGAGCTTGGAGCTGACCAGGAATTGACAGAAGGTGCCACCAGTATTGTCCGCATGGTCAGTATCTTGTGGAAGGAGCTAGAACTCAGCCCATGGGATTTTGGGATAAGATACAGCTTGAAAACGTTCAGACTCTTTCAGTAATCACATCTCGGGTAACATTTAAGTAAAAATTCAAAAAACATCAAAAAGGTGAACAAACACCAAATTGGATCCATCTCAAAAAAGTCCTTCCCCTCTAGAGACGACAATGGAACGTTTCCAACAGAGGCCAACGGTGTGTGTGAACAAAGGAGACAGAAGGGTCACTCTGCCCTGCTCGGCTTTCCATTTACCTTCGAATACACCAATATAATCCCTCACCAAGTGAGTTCCACCTTACACTGCTGGGAGTCATTATAACATTATCAGACTGGATTGGATTTGGGTTTCCGGTTGGGCTCTTTCCTTTATGTAGAACTCAACAGAAAATGTTCGTAAAATTAGAACTTGAAAGACAAGAAAAACAACAAATGATTCAACCTTGTTTGTTCTACTCTATGTAGGTAACACGGGGAGGTTAGAAATGGGAATATTAGGACATTTATTTTAAACAAAATCTTTTACCAATTTGCAATTGCTGGAAGATGTTTGTAGCAATTACACAGAGAGATTTGTTATTTTATCAGCCCAGTAGGCGATGTGCCTAGGGCCCTGGAATAGGGAATGTGGTTCTCTATAGGGACTGAACATTCTAAAATGAATGGCTGGTTGCTGTGTTGCTTTCATCAGCTTAGCTGGAATTATAAGCAGTTCGTTAATGGTTCGTGATAGTTTTATGAAAGGAAAGTCATGAGAGGACCTTCTGTTCTCCAGGAAAAGTCATTACAAGTACAAATTAACATACCATATTAATATGCTGTATAATGATGATGAATACATTCTATATATTTGCAGTACATTATGGATGTCCCACCACTTATGTGGATTTACAGTGATTGATGGACTGTATAAAGGTTACTAGTTTCTTTCCTTTTTGCCATTTCAGGCTACTCCTGTATACAAACTAAACTAGTATTTCTTCATCTATTACTGGCCCTGGAAAAATCTGGTATATCTGTGATATCTGTTTTATTCAGTCAAATCAAATGGACTTAAGTTTAGTTCTTGAAGACATTTCGATAGTCATCCGACTGGATCTCTCAATTCAGAATGACATACAGTACAAGAATCTGTTGGCAATAAATACCGGTGGAATGTGTCTAAACAGCCAGGTGTTGGGACCTCTTGAATGCAAGGTGTTGATTGCATTGTAGGGTTAGAGGTGTTATTTAACGCCCAGGGTAAGGAGTCAAAACAAAATAAATGTGGCAGACAATAGATGTCGAACCACCTCTATGCAGTGGCTTCCTTTCCATTCTTTTTAACCAGTATTGCTCTTTATCTATAAGATATTATTTCTTAAAGATGCAGGTACACAGCTAATTCGACCTGAGGGATGGCTCTTCTGTGTAGGCCAACAGTGTGCAGTTTATGTAAAGTCTCCCACAAAGAAACTCTCATTGCCCTGCAAATAAGATTGGTCCTTTGGATGCATCAGTTGCTGCCTCAGGGTCTTGCTGGTTTAAAGCAGTCAGGCATACAGTGCCTTGAAAATTTTCTTAAAGGGCACGTCCAGTGTAAAAATAACTTTAGCTAGAAATGAAGATCAACCCCCCAATCCTAGGGTTTGCATTAATAACATTTTCTAAGATGCCCTGTAGTTCCTTACCTGACCCGGTCCATGTTGCTTCTCATTTGCTCCGCAGCTGACCGCTTCGGCTGTCCGTAAAGGATGTGATGTGACAGCCGTGACCAGGAAGTGGAGCGGCTGTCAGCACAGAGACCCTCTTCTCCGTTTTTGCTCAAGACAATCTTGAAACAGGAGCAGGGGGCGGTCCCAGGCAGGGAAGACACAGGTCAGGTAAGTGACTTCAGGGGCATCTTTAGGAAAATGTTACAGTATTATGCAAACCCTAGGTTTGGGGGGGTTGATCTTCATTCCTAGACAAAGTTATTTTACACTGGGATTGCCCTTTAATTTCTCTTTTTCTCTATGTTTTTGACCCCACTACATATGGGAGACCATGTTCTTCTCCTGTCCCACTACATATGGGATGACCATGTTCTTTCTCCTGTCCCACTACATATGGGATGACCATGTTCTTTCTCCTGTCCCGCTACATTGGGATGACATGTTCTTTCTCCTGTCCCGCTACATATGGGAGACCATGTTCTTTTCCGCCCACTACATATGGGATGACCATGTTATTTCTCCTGTCCCCGCTACAAATGGGATGACCATGTTCTTTCTCCTGTCCCGCTACAATGGGATGACATGTTCTTTCTCCTGTCCCGCTAATATGGGTAGACCATGTTCTTTCTCCTGTCCGCTACATATGGGATGACCATGTTCTTTCTCCTGTCCCGCTACATATGGGATGACCATGTTCTTTCTCCTGTCCCGCTACAAATGGGATGAACTGTTCTTTCTCTGTCCCGCTACATATGGATGACCATGTTCTTCTCCTGTCGCTACATATGGGATGACCACGTTCTTTCCTGTCCCACTACATATGGGATGACCAGTTTTTCTCCTGTCCCGCTACAAAATGGGATGACCATGTTTCTTTCTCCTGTTCTCTAATGGGATGACCATGTTCTTTCTCCTGTCCCGCTAACATATGGGATGACCATGTTCTTTCTCCTGTCCCGCTACATATGGGATGACCATGTTTCTTTCTCCTGTCCCGCTACATATGGGATGACCATGTTCTTTCTCCTGTCCCACTACATTGGGATGACCATGTTCTTTCTCCTGTCCCGCTACATATGGGATGACCATGTTATTTCTCCTGTCCCGCTACATATGGGATGACCATGTTCTTTCTCCTGTCCCGCTACAAATGGGATGACCATGTTCTTTCTCCTGTCCCGCTACATATGGAGGACCATGTTCTTTTCCTGTCCCGTACATAGGGATGACATGTTCTTTCTCCTGTCCCGCTACATATGGGATGACCATGTTCTTTCTCCTGTCCCGCTACAATGGGATGACCATGTTCTTTCTCCGTCCCGCTACAAATGGGATGACCATGTTCTTTCTCCTGTCCTGCTACATAGGGATGACCATGTTCTTTCTCCGTTCCCGCTACATATGGGATGACCATGTTCTTCTCCTGTCCGCTACATATGGGATGACCATGTTCTTCTCCTGTCCCGCAATATGGGATGACATGTTCTTTCTCCTGTCCCGCTACATATGGATGACCATGTTCTTTCTCCTGTCCCACTACATATGGGATGACCATGTTCTTTCTCTGTCCCACTTCTTACCTTGTGGAATTCCTGTTTTTTCCTTCTTCTAGCTTCACAAAGGCCCAGTCCAGAGATCCACAAGTTTTAACCTTTTAGAGGAGAATCAATCTTCGGGTTCAGGACTCCATGCAGTGCACCTGCTTTTTAAGGAAAAGAAAACATGTTTAAGACACTGTAGTGTTAAGTCAGCACCCCATGCCACATGCTCCAGCCACACCCTCTCTGTGGCACAGAATTGTATAGGGGTGTACCTTTTAAACGTTTGTCTCGGGTGCAAAATTTTAGAAAAATCCCTGGTTCAAATCCACTTGGAAGTTTGTATGTTCCCTCTGTTATGTGTTTTTTTTTGTGTTCAATCTATTTTGCGATACCATTCTGTAACTATAAGATTGCCCATAAAATACCATTGCAGTCGTCTTCTATCGCATGGTATTGTGTGAACGAATGTTCATATATGTATGGCCACAGCTTATCGGAAGTTGCCAATACCACGGCTATTGAATATGGCCCTTAATTTGTTTTGTTTGTACATGAGAATTGAATCATCTCAAATTATGACCGTGAGAGTGTGACCATTGGCACTGAAACAATAATTCAATGAAACACTTTCTAGTTACCATAGAGTCTTCCGTGGTTACCATAGAGTCTTTCATGGTTACCATAGAGTCTTCCATGGTTACCATAGAGTCTTCCATGGTTACCATAGAGTCTTCCATGCCTTTCCCTTTCTATATCCCATATACTGTCAGGGTTATCAATAAAAGTTTTATCGATTAAAATGGTGCTAATTTAGCCCCAACCAATAGATGTAAGCTTACAATTTTAAGAAGATCTAATTGTTTGGAGCAAATAAGCACCATTTTAAATGATAAGAACTTTTATTGAATCTCCCTGTGTATTTTAACTGTATATACTGTATCGGATACAGTCTCCTCCCAAAAAACCACTGTGAATGAAGATGGATAGGGGCCCCATCATAGTTTTTCGGGAGCTCAGTTATCTTAGTTACACCACTGATCACAATCTGCCCACCGCAATCAGCACCATTGGAGAGAATGATATCCTTGGAATTACATGTTTTTAGGGACCCATAAACCTAGAACATAATTACACAGATCAGTGAATCGAGAATATCCCTGTCTCAAACCGGCACAATTACAGATAGTTTCTCCACAATGATGCTGATTACAGGTGACAGTTATATATCTTCTAGCTAGGGATTCTACAATCCATCAGGATCATCGACATTCTGTAACGTTAGTTTTGAACCTAGTTTTGAGTTGGGACTCCTGGTTCCACAGACTGTCGGTCAAAATGAAGCCACAATTTCAACATGAAACTAGCAACTGGTAAAACTAGGTTTGGGAATCTGTTGTATTCAATTAGATCAACCGGACTTGAAGTTTAGTTCTTGAAGACGTTTCGCTAGTCATCCGACTGGATCCCTCAATTCAGAATGACTTGTACAAAATCCAAGCCTAAATAGAGGTGGGGGGGTTCGACACCAACTGTCTGCCAGTACAATGCTGTTAACACCTACACCTCAGGATTTTCCAGGGTACATAATGCCACAGATTCTTGTACAAGTCATTCTGAATTGAGAAAGCCAGTCGGATGACTAGCGAAACGTCTTCAAGAACTAAACTTCAAGTCCGGTTGATCTAATTGAATACAACAGATATACCATGACCTGGATGAATGAGAACCTTCACAAGCATAGGTCTGGGAAATGTGGCCATTTGGCCCTATGATTTACAGTTTCCATAGCATATGAATGTTATTCTAAAAGAAGCTGATTATTCATAGTTTTCTTTTTGACATGTGTTGTTGATAAAGTTGTCACAGGTACTCAAACTCTGTTACCCGGCCTGGCAGGGAACTAGAAATTATGCCAAAAGTACGACCCCCCCCCCCCCACACACACACACCACACACACACCTCCCCTATATCCATTAATATTGTGGCCACTTTTTTACCTACAATTACCCTGTAAGTGCTTACAGCGTACAGTCCTTTAATTGCATCTGCCTATGACGTGCTTGGGATAAAGTGTTGTATTACACATTGTGCTGTTTGAATTTATTCTTCATAATTATCTTCTCTTAGTACCGATGTATTTTTCTTGTCCCTCTGGTGCCTTGGATATTGTCATTTCGCTAAAAAATAATGTTGCCGCCCTGAACATGTTGCACTATGGGTTTCATTATTTCAGTGTTAGAGGTTTTTTACATTTTGGAACATGTAAACACAAGGTTTAGAGTTTAGAGTTATATAATAAATATATATAGGTAGATCAACCCCCTACCCAACCCTAAAACTGCAATAGTTCTAAAAATGTAGGACTAACCTGTTATACAGCGAAATATACTCCCCGCTTTCCTTTCAAATGGTTTCTGCCATCTGTAAGCTTTCTTAGCTCGTTATGAGCTTGCACATGGTCGAGGAGGCAGCTGTCATATATATGGTTGACTGTTTGTTAACGGGAAGAAAACAGGAAGCAGAACAAACATTAACAGGGTATTGTGCAGCATTTCAGGTTAGTCTTTCATCTATTTAATCTAACCATTGCAGTTTTGGGGTTTGGGTGATTTACATATATACAATATTTATTTGGGGGAGGACTTGCCCTTTGAACAAAATCTTCATACTGAGTTTATTTCCATTGCAGAGAGAAAAAATAGAACACACGAAAGACCCCTATAGAGGAACAGCCCCATCCCACCCCCATGGATGGAAAGAAGTTCTCTGTGTGAGGAATAATCAACAGCCCTTGATTTCTGTCCTGAAGGAGGTATATTAAAGGAGAACTATGTGCTCTTTAATATCAGATTGGTCCTTTCTACCTCCCAATATAATTTTTAAAAGGAAGAGCAGTGCAAAAGAAACTGCTGCTGCCAGGCTTCCTGAGTGCTTCAGCACTATATTAATACAGGAAGGCCCAGGACACTAACCTGGCAAAGCTGTAGCTCCTCAAGGTATGAACAATCATTACTACCTCCCTGTTAATTGTTACAGTATAGTGGTCCTTTAATGCTCTGTATTACAGAATTTATACTCTAGAAAACAAATCTATCTTGTTATTTACAGAATTGTGTAGAACATGTCTCGATTCTTCTGAAGAGGAATATTCATCTTCAGTAAATAAGAGGTTCAATGGCACAAAATAGGTATATAAGAGGCTTTTACAGCAATTTTCCTAAGGTGAACAACAACGCATTAGCTTGTTTTTTCTGAAATTGCAAACCCAATCGCCATGGCAGCGTCATGCTCAGAGAAGTAAAACTCTGCCTGCTATACTGAAATGTTCCCAGTCCATACTAGATAGTGCTGTATATGAGAATACACTTCACCTCCCACAGCAATGTAAATGTTCTACTTATATACATAGTAGAGGAGATTAACTTGCTGTCACCTGCATTATTTCATTATAGATAGAAAGGGATTGTCCACTTGTCCAATTTATTGTTTGTTTAATTGAATTTAACTGATTCAAACACATTAGAGTCTTTTTCTATCTATAATTATTGTCCAGTGGTCCTTTGCTGTATCCATGGGGATGTGCACAGTGTGTATGATAATGGCCTGACATCATTAGTGACACCTGTGCATCATAGCGTGAAGGTGTGTGATGTCACACTATGACCCTGGGACATTGAATATTTAAAGGGCATGTCCAACCCTTTTTCAATTTTTTAATATATAGTAGGGCTAGTTCCCCCAGCCCCACACGCTATTTATCTTTTCCAGAGACATCCCCGATTGTTACTTACTTCCCTCTCCTCTGCCGCACTGCCCGGCCTTCTGCTTGTAGAATTGCAAGCAGTGGGCCGGACCGGCAGCCATCTGTGAATGGCTGACAGGCAGCCAATCATGGACGCGGCTGCTCAGAACGTGGGGGAGAGAGGGAAGGTAAGTAGAGTTTGGGGGAGTCTCTGGAAAAGATAATATTGTGGCTGGGGCTGGGAAACATATCTCTACTATATCTACAAGGGAATTTACACTAGAGGGAGGGAGAACGAAATGAGGTGGGAGAGGGAGCGGAAGGGGTAGGGAGTAAAGGGCTGCTTGAGCAAGCCAAAAACCTCTGAGAGGACATCTCAGAGGCGGAAACAATTTCACTGGTGGCCAGGCTCCTGGTGGCCAGTTTTCTGGACTTTGGGGAAACTTTACAGGAGAACCATTTGGAGCTGGGATGTAAGGTAAGGATTTTTATGCACTACAGAGTGGGGCCAGTAGTGGGGGAAATTATAGTTTTGGGGGTGGACATGCCCTTTAAGCTTTTTTCTTTGTTCCTGGTTTCTAGTTAGCTTCCAGATCTTGCTTTTCCTCTGTTAATTGAACTTCTTGTTGCTGACCTTGTTTTACTATGATCTTGTACGGCCTGCCCTTCTGATCTGCCTACCAACTACAAACCTGTGCTGTCTGCTATGATCTTCTAATCTGCCTACTAACTACGAACCGTGCTGCCTGTCTGTCCTTCTGATCTGCCACAAACTAGGAACCTGTGCTGTCTGCTATGATCTTCTGATCCGCCTAATAACTACAAACCTGTGCTGCCTGCCCTTCTGAACTGCTGACCAACTACGAACCCATGCTCTCTGCTATGATCTTCTGATCTGCCCTAAGTATGAAACGGTGCTGCCGCCCATGCTTTTGATCTGCCAACCAACTACAAATCTGTGCTGCCTGCCTGTCCTTCTGATCTGCCTACCAACTATGAACCCATGCTGTTGCTATGATCTTCTGATCTGCCTACTAAACTATGAACCCATGCTGTCTGCTATGATCTTCTGATCTGTCTACTAACTATGAACCCATGCTGTCTGCTATGATTTCTGATCTGCCTACAACTATGAACCTGTGCTGCCTGCTTGTCCTTATGGTCTGCTGACTGCCTACCACATACGAACCCGTGCTGCCTGCCCTGACCATCTGGTCTGCCTACTGATTACAATCTGTGCCTGTCCAGACTTTTTGTTGCTACTTGTCCTTTTTTATCGTTTTCTTGGTGAGCTTCTCTTTCTCTTCCTCTGGGGGTCATTCCTCTCTTTGTACTCATAGCTTAGAAACTACACAAGGAGCCCGAATGGTGGTTGTCACAGTGCAAACATCCCAGCATCAGGGGCTCTGGAGAAAATCACCTGAGTGTTTGGGTGCATAAACTGATCAGGGCAATGTAGTAAAGCAAACCGGCATACTTACCTGCAGAAGATCCCATATGCAGTTATACTTACCTGCCCAAGATCCCACTATGCAGTTATACTTACGTGCCCAAGTTCCCACTATGCAGTTATACTTACTGCCCAAGATCCCACTATAGTTTACTTACTGCCCAAGATCCCAATGCAGTTATACTTACCTGCCCAAGATCCCACTATGCAGTTATACTTACTGCCCAAGATCCCACTATAAGTTAAACTTACCTGCCCAAGATCCCACTATGCAGTTAACTTACCGCCCAAGATCCACTATGCAGTTATACTTACCTGCCCAAGATCCCACATTGCAGTTATACTTACTGCCAAGATTCCACTATGCAGTTATACTTACCGCCCAAGATCCCACTATGCAGTTATACTACCTGCCCAAGATCCCACTATACAGTATACTTACCTGCCCAAGATCCCACTATGCAGTTATACTTACCTGCCCAAGATCCACTATGCAGTTATACTTACCTGCCCAAGATCCCATATGCAGCATACTACCTGCCCAAGATCCCACTATGCAGTTTATACCTGCCCAAGATCCCATTATACAGTTATACTTACCTGCCCAAGATCCCACTATGCAGCTATACTTACCTGCCCAAGATCCCACTATGCAGTTATACTTACCTGCCCAAGATCCCATTATACAGTTATACTTACCTGCCCAAGATCCCACTATGCAGCTATACTACCTGCCCAAGATCCCACTATGAGTTATACTTACCTGCCCTAGATCCCATATACAGTTATACTTACCTGCCCAAGATCCCACTATGCAGCTATACTTACCTGCCCAAGATCCCACTATACAGTTATACTTACCTGCCCAAGATCCCACTATGCAGCTATACTTACCGCCCAAGATCCCACTATGCAGCTATACTTACCGCCCAAGATCCCACTATACAGTTATACTTACCTGCCAAGATCCCACTATACAGTTATACTTACCTGCCCAAGATCCCACTATGCGTTATACTACTGCCAAGATCCCATTAACAGTATACTTACCTGCCCAAGATCCCACTATACAGTTATCATTGTGAGATTTACTCTATTGCAGGATCTTGATCTAGTAAAAAGCCGTGAGTTGCATCTCCAATGTTAGAGGCTTCGTTCTGCGTGTATGGTAATCCCATTGTCCCGTTACACACAGGGTTACTTTTGTATCAGATTGCTTTGTTTATTGAATACAGTTTTTCTCCTTATCAACAATCCATTTATTATCCTATTTCCTTTAGATAGCTTGACACAGCACCCATGCCTCCTGGGCAGAAGCACAGGACAACTAACTTAATGTGTTTACTCCATAATCTGAAAGCACAAAGAACACCAATGAACTGTAAATTACCTCTCAGTAAATGGCATTAAAGTAAATGTAATTATAAGAAAACTAGGCGCATACACCTATGACTCCAGTCACACGGCCTCCTGCTAATGGACTGTAACAGGATTGGCTAGAGACCACTAGTAGGAGTGACCTGCTGTGTCAATTTCCTGCAGTAGCTTAGGACTGGGCATGTGCAAAGAAACAATTGGTCAGTGACCAAACTATGTGATAGTGGAATGCTGGGAAATAAATCACAAACCCATTTAATAAGGTAAATTTCCCAGCACCACATCAAAAGGAGAGGTGATGAGACACAGATTACACTTTTTAATGCTGTTTATAAGCCAATTGCCAATTTACACAAATGTTATAATTTGAGATTAAGTTAAAAGTGGGATGTTTAAGGAACCTATGGGCGGCCACCACAACAGATTGACCAGTAGCAGATTACAGAAGAATCAGGAAATGTATTGATGAACATGGTCAAAAAGGTGGATGAATATTACAAGATTATATACTGATGGCCCTGCAGTCTAAGCTCGCTTCTACAACCAGTATATTCAACATAAAGAGGGAATCTACCATGTGTCTTCAGAGTGAAATCCACTAGTGTGATATTGAAATCCACCTAGTTCACTCCGAAAGTGAATTATCCTTTAATGCATTGATTGATTCTTCAATCAAGCATTAGGAACGAACTTACCTGTTACCCGATCCTCCGCAGCGCACTGACAGGTCCCGACCACTCGGGTTCTGTACAGCTATAGCATGCATGCATGATGATGCGCGCTATAGTTAAACAGATCCTGGAGGGGGTCGAAAATTTCAGTGCTGCAGCGGAGGATCGGGTAACAGGTAAGTTTGCTCCAGGTTCGTTCCTGGCTCCACTTGCATTGATGAAGAATGGGAGGTAAGGCATAGCTCCTTATCTTCCGGTCTTCAATCAATACTAGAGGTGTCCGAACTTCTCAAAATCCGGTCCGCTCGAGGATCCGCAAATTTTCGAAAAAATTCAAAAATTCGAAAATTGCAAGCGGACCCATTAAAATGAAAAAATTCTCGGAATTTCGATTTTTTCCGAAAATACTATTTCCGCCATTTTTCAAAAATACGTAAAATCCTGTAATTTTGAAAATTTTCGAAAATACGTATGTTCATGGATTTTTCGAAAATACGTGAAATCCTCGTAATTTCGAACATTTTCGAAAACGCGGTTCGGAAAAGTTCGGAAGGTGGTAAACAGGAAAATCCGCGATATTCGCCGTTCGGGAACAAGGTAAATCCGCCGCGGATTCGGGGTCAGATCCGCGAACTGGGTCATCACTAATCAATACATTAAAGGAATGTTCACTTTGGTAGGTAGGCTTGGACGGTATTTTGAATTAGATCAAACAGGAAGATCAACATGTCGGCAATCAGAGATAAAACCATATATATGAACAGATCAATATAACAAATAAGAACAGGGAATCAATGTGACAAGTGTTTTGTTTTGTGGTTATTTCTGGCCCAAGGATTTACACAACATAAATATCCCACCAGATCAAGCTTTCTTTAGAGGCAGCTGGGGAGCATCTGTGTTATATTGTGCTTATCAGACTGACAAGGCAGCATATGGAGACCAGCCTATTTCACATGGCAAAAAAAAATAAATTTCTCAATCTTCCGACGATAAGAATACAGAGAACTAATGGACCCTGGTCCCTAATGTATATTTATGAATATGATAAATAAATCCTATTGTTAATACCACGAAATGATGACATTCTGGAACTACTGTTACTGTTATGTAGAGTACAACAGGC
Source organism: Hymenochirus boettgeri (assembly GCA_019447015.1). NCBI lineage: Eukaryota > Metazoa > Chordata > Amphibia > Anura > Pipidae > Hymenochirus > Hymenochirus boettgeri. Next base: position 224,067,619 of record CM033475.1, read on the forward strand.
AGCGTTCACAGCTTCAAATTGGGATTCATTTATTTATGTTAGAAACACAGAATTTATTTATTGATGTAGAATTTGAATCTGGGCTCCCACACCCCTATGCCCATCCCCTGGGCAAACTGAAAAATAGTTAATTTGCTGGCACTACAAAACTGATAAATGGAATGGCACACTGAGACTGAAGAGAGACTGGAACACTGAGACTGAAGAAGAGAATGGAACACTGGAACTGAAGAAGAGGCTGGAACACTAAGACGATAAAGGACTGGACAAACTGACTGAAGAAGAGGCTGGAACACTGAGACTGATAAATGGTCTGGAACACTGAGACTGACGAAGAGGCTGGAACACTGAGACTGATAAATGGTCTGGAACACTGAGACTGAAGAAGAGGCGGAACACTGAGACTGATAATGGTCTGGAACACTGAGGACTGAAGAAGGCGTAACACAGAGACTGATAAACAGACCGGAACACTGAGACTGAAGAAGAGACTGGAACACTGAGAATGAAGAAGAGGCTGGAACACTAAGCATGATAAACGGACTGGAACACTGACTGAAGAAGAGGCTGGAACACTGAGACTGATAAATGGTCTGGAAGACTGAGACTGAAGAAGAGGCTGGAACACTGAGACTGATAAATGGTCTGGAACACTGAGACTGAAGAAGAGACTGGAACACTGAGACTGAAGAAGAGGCTGGAACACTAAGACTGATAAACGGACTGGAACACTGAGAATGAAGAAGAGGCTGGAACACTGAGACTGATAAATGGTCTGGAACACTGAGACTGAAGAAGAGGCTGGAACACTGAGACTGATAAATGGTCTGGAACACTGAGACTGATAACAGACGGAACACTGTGAATGAAGAAGAGGCTGGAACACTGAGACTGGAAACAGACCGGAAACTGTGACTGAAGAAGAGGCTGGAAACACTGAGACTGATAAATGGGCTGGAACACTGAAACTGATAAATAGGCTGGAACACTGAGACTGATAAATGGTCTGGAACACTGAGACTGAAGAAGAGGCTGTAACAATGAGAATGATAAACAGACCAGAAACACTGTGACTGAAGAAAAGGATGGAACACTGAGACTGATAAATGGTCTGAACACTGAGACTGAAGAAGAGGCTGGAACACAGAGACTGATAAATGGTCTGGAACACTGAGACTGAAGAAGAGGCTGTAACACGAGACTAATAAACAGACCGGAACACTGTGACTGAAGAAGAAGCTGGAACAATGAGACTGATAAATGTCTGGAACACTGAGACTGAAGAAAAGGATGGAACACTGAGACTGATAAATGGTCTGGAACACTGAGACTGAAGAAGAGTCTGGAACACAGAGACTGATAAATGGTCTGGAACACTGGACTGAAGAAGAGGCTGTAACACTGAGACTAATAAACGACGGAACACTGTGACTGAAGAAGAAGTGGAACACTGAGACTGAAAATGGTCTGGAACACTAAGACTGAAGAAGAGGCTGGAACACAGGACTGATAAATGGTCGAACACTGAGACTGAAGAAGAGGCTGTAACACTGAGACTAATAAACAGACCGGAAACCTGTGACTGAAGAAGAAGCTGAACAATGGACTGTAAATGGTCTGGAAACACTGAGACTGAAGAAAAGGATGGAACACTGAGACTGATAAATGGTCTGGAACACTGAGACTGAAGAAAGAGTCTGGAACACAGAGACTGAAATGGTCTGGAACACTGAGACTGAGAGAAGAAGAGGCTGTAACACTGAGACTAATAAACAGACCGGAACACTGTGACTGAAGAAGAAGCTGGAACACTGAGACTGATAATTGGTCTGGAACACTGAGACTGAAGAAGAGGCTGGAACACTGAGACTGATAAACAGACCGGAACACTGAGACTGAAGAAGAGGCTGGAACACAGACACCGATAAATGGTCTGGAACACTGAGACTGAAGAAGAGGCTGGAACACAGAGACTGATAAATGGGCTGGAATACTGAGACTGGTGAAGGGGCTGGCACACTGGGACTGGCCAATTTTGGCTGCCACGGGGAGACCGGTGGTACTAGCACACATGAATTGGTAATTGGTCTGACATTCAAAAAAATGGCTATGGCATAGGTTTTGCTCTAAAACCCACCTGACGCAAATGCAAATGCACCAGGATCATCCAACAACACCAACACCCCCCTGCAAGGACTCAGTATTCATCAGCAGTAAAAACCTTATCAGCTATCCAACAACCTCCCTCTTCTGTGATCAGTACATGCTATAGGTTCTTTATTCAGGACTACCGCAACAGATCAAATATTTCCTGAAACAAAAGAGATTTACCCACAGTGTGACTTTATTGTCAGCAATACGGTGGCTTTAAAAAGTTGCGTGAATGGTATTGTAAAAACTGATTTTAAATTCCTTGTCTTGCAATATCCGTGCAGCTAGTACAAAGAACAAGTCACGCTAACTGGTATTGATTTGGTTATTGCGATTGTAACTCAAGGAACCTGCTCTGTGGCTCCACCTATCCGTCTGGACAGTCAGGGGTGTTCCTAGGGTTTTTGACACCTGAAACAACTTGTAAAAGCCGCCTATTGGCAGACAGGCAGCAACATGTGAAGCTGGCAATGGCTTCATCAGGGAACATAGGCGTGGCTTGTGGAGGTGGGTGTGTTGGGCTGACCAACACTGACTGGTGAACTGCAGGGCTGACTTAACACTGATTAGTGGACTGGGGGTCTGACTTAACAGTGATTGGTGTACTGGTGCTGAAACGCATCATTGCAGGAAGTGTTCCGCAGGGGCGCATTCTGAGCAAATGTTTCAGTTTGCTTCATGGTAGGGGCACCCCTGTGAACAGTTCCTCTCTCATTTCCTATGAAAAACACACCGAGCATGCCTGAACCAGTAGCTTGGAGGAAGAGGAGGAATTAGAATAAAATCTATATTGGTTCTATGTGTTATTGGTCTTTAAAAAACATAAAACTGAAAAGGTTTTTTAACTGAATCTAGTAAATGCAGTACATATCTCTTGCTTTACTGTGTTGAACTATAAAGTATTACCCTACATTATATTTACTGTATATCATAACAGTTTATAAGGTACCCCCATAGCCTGCGTTTATTTAGAAAATATGCCATAATGGGTTTGGAAAAGTCACAAAACCCCAAGAATAAATATTCTGAAATACAGTACTAAGAACTATAGTGCATAAAAAGTTTTTTAAAACTTTTAAAACAGTACCTGGGCAAGGTTCTAGGATTGGTAATCCCTACCTACCAATACAGAATCTGTGAGAAGTGCCAGCATGAAGAAAACTGCTTCTGCCAGTGTTGCTTATTGCTTCAGCACTATCTTTAATACAGGAAGGCCGAGGACACTAACCTGGCAGATAAAAACTTTACATGCTGGTACTCCTTAACAAAATTATATTTGCATGTAGGAATTATTAATCCTACCTCCTTTCATTTTTAAAAATTATCATTTTACAGTAGATTTGTCCTTTTTATAGAGATTTAAATGTGTCTGGACTAGATGCTCAAAGAACAAAATATTGCAATGTCCAATTAGCAAGCTATCACTGTCTAAGCGTACTGGGAGGGTCTTTCTTTAAATGACCACTAATTACCTTTAATGGTGAGACTATTTCTCATAATGATGTCACTGACATAATCACACTAGAAGTTTGGAACGGAGACACTTATACGGAGAAGCAGTTCTGTAGGTCTAAACAGTTGGTTTGTTGACAGCGATTCACTCAGCTCTAATGAAGATCTACCATATGGTCAGTTTCCAGGTACTCCAGATACAAACTAACAACTACTACACTTCCAATGTTCTACCATCAAGTGCTAAAGACACATGTTTTCTATTGAACACAACAGGCACATGAGTTTATTGTATCCTGTTAATTAGAAACACCTGTTTCTATTAGGAACATGAACAAGTTACACAAGACTTGTTTTTGTTTTGTATTAAAGGTTATAAGTGAACCATTTGCAAAAAAATCCACTGATTAAAAAATAAACAGGGAACATATTGGAGCTTGGGTATTTATTTATTTATAGATGGTCACAACATTCTCCAAATATGTGGGGATCCTTCTCTGTTTACTCTACCCATGATTTGGGTCTTCAGGGTGTTATGGAAGAAAATGTATTTGCAATGTTCTCTCATTGAAGACACAGATCTGTCAGCAGTAAAAGTAAAATAAAAGCTTCAACTTTTACAAAAGAAAAATGTACTTTCCCCAGGGCCATGAGAAGATCATCTGGTCCCACCAGCAATGCTAAACATCTCCTGAAACTACGAGCATGAAGGTCGCACACTGCTTAAAGGGCTTGGTGATGTCAGATGTGGTTGCAGGCTGCAACTTAAAGGGCTAGTCCAGCCCCAAAATGAAAACTTACATCAAGTAAATCACCCCCCAAAACCCTAAATGATAATAGTTTGAAATTTGAAATATATAAGTCTAACCTGAAATGTCCTGTTGCCCCTGTTTCTGTTTCCTGGTTCTTCCGGTTAGCTACTGTCAGTTATGAATTTGACAGTTGACATCACAGCCTATGACTGAATATTAATCCCGTCTGCCACTTCTGAGCATGCCCAGGCTCAGTACAGGCTCAGTACAGATTTCTAAATTGCTCACTTTCCATGAGGCATCCAGAAGCATAGCAGGCATACAGTAATGAATTCATAGGACAAACTATGATATATCAACATATTTTAAAGAGGCCATTCTATCTAAAAGATGTTATTATGAGGGTGGAGTTGTCCTTTAATGAAGAACATGTTGCACCAACTTCGGAAAACATAAGAATGCTGGATTGGTGGCATGTTCTTTAGGGGCTGATGCAATTAGAGGTGCAAAGGTTTGTCCGTGCTATTAATCTGTAACAACCAATCAGAAGTTATCTGCAGTAACCTAGTAAGAAGGAAACACCTGGTTACACCATTACTTTCTAGATATTTAAGCGTGAGACCCTAATATTTAACCCCTAATTTAAAATACCCTTTATATTTAAACCTTTTTAGTTTCTAAAATAGCCAACAAGGTCATCTCCTTTCTATTTAATACAAACACTTACCTGATATTTATTATAAACAAATGAAATGACCAAATCAATATACTAAGGAAAACCAACGAAACGCGTTCACCCAAACATTGACTTTTACTTCCCTCAGTTCAGTTGGGTGATTTCTAGATTCCCTGCTCAGTCTTTATGTCTCCCCTTTCTAGTCTCCGACTTATAAATAAAACAATGTTCCTAACGAAGGATGTGATGTTTATAAAGGAATTCTCATTTCATATGAATGTTCTGATACCACTCTCATTTCTATAAGGAATTTCCCATTGAGAGATCAAACACAAACTGGTATCTCGGAATATTTCTTACCCTGATCCTCCGTGTTGCCATAGGCGAAGCGATCGAGACAGATCTGATTGGTGACCGCTCCGATGAGCCCAATGATCTGAACTAGAGGGACTGCAGTTACTTCTGACAGGCTGGCAGTGAAACAGGAAAAACTCCTCAACGCTTTTCCAGCGTCTATTTGAAAAGCCACATTTACATTGTCCGTCCCCTGTAACCGTTTCATGCCCTGCAAAACATTCTAATGAGGTAATATGTTCTTGGCAGGCTCTGCAATTGTCAGATATTAAAGGAGAAGTAAAATATAAACAACCCTGCATGGATTTAACAATTGGTAACTAAAATATCATTGTATCCTTCTTCTCTAAAATTGGCAACATTGTAGAGAAATCATTTGTTTAATTCTGCTTGTCTCTGGATTTTACCGAGTGGGTCATTAACCCAGATACATTGTTGCCCATGCTCTATGAATACTCTACCCCCTCTCCCACTAAATGAGCTGTCAATTGACTACTGGATGACTTGACTAGGACCTTGTTTTGAGCAGCAAGAAAACAAATTGTTACTTTCTAGGAAGGGGGGGCTGCAGAAAACAGGAAATGCCGGAACCACAATGCATCTGGTTTCAGCAACATGACATACAGCTATGGTATCTTTTACTTAGCAGATATAGAATCCAGTTATTCAATGAAAACTGAAAATACTCTTGAGTTTTAAAGGATATCTCCACAAAAACACAAAAAAACAAACAAACTGGTGACTATTGTTATCAGTTTATTACATGCATTTGTAAACAGATATTTAATGATACATTCTATTCCGTTATTCACCTCCTTGCTCTTTTCAAGGAGCTTTTTATAAGCTTGAGCATGTGCAACAGTCAATCATTGGTTGTGATATAAGTAGTCACAGCCTTGATTGACTAGCAAGGAGCCAGCCTACTTTGCAATAATTATCCTTAAATATCCGGTTAGTTACACATCTAAGTAAGGGACATTTTTTAAATTGCGATACTACAGGTTATAGTTATTGTACTATTGTCGCCGTAAATGTAGGACTGCTTGGTTAAAGCACAGTATCACAAAAGTGCAATACTGCGCCTTTAGAAATATAGCCCAAAGTGTTGAATATATAAGTGGGTGCAGGTAACTGATTAGTGACCAGTCTTTATTTTGATTTAAGGGTCAAGGTGCCCTTTACAGGGTGTGTTCACCCCCTAAAAAACTTTTTATGTTGTTGGTAAACACCCAAAATCTCAACCTCACAAGGTTTATAAATTCCAAAGATGCTTCTTACCCAGCCTTCTTTCCCCCTGTCGTGCTTCTGCTGGCTTCTGTGCCTTTACCAAGCACGGAAGCAAGTAAAAGGGTGTGATTGGCTGAGACGCTGCTGGTCCAGCCCATTTACCTTAGTTCCATGTATGAAAGCAAGCAGTTGCACGCTGGGGGAAAGAATACTGGGTAGGTACTGTTAGAAGCACCTTTGGAATTCATAAACCTCGCAAGGTTGAGGTTTTGGGGGGTTGTCAACAAAATATAAAATATTTTGGGGGGTGGACATACCCTTTAAGCTTTTAGAACATTTACAGCTTTTTCTTAAATCTAAAATCTGTAGGTTACCTACTATATTCAAAACCCATAGAAATGACACTTTCCCTTTAATAAACATAATAGAAAAAGGGGGGGGGGAAACGGAGCCAGCATAAATCCTCGTTTATCTCACTGGAGGCACAAAGTACGGTTTACTTAATCGGCGGTGACAACATAAATAAGATATCAACAAGAATACAAATCACACTTAGCAGATCTGTGGGCAAACCTTTATTAAGTAATGAGTCTGTCTGCCCGTCCTATTAGCAGTGTCAGATACTGATGTGGGTAATTGGTGGTGCCCTGACACTTACCCAGAATGAATTAAGCAGAAGAATGGAAAGATGATATAGATATTGCCTTGGCTTCTAGTCAAATCGTTTATGTCTACAAGGACTGTTTATATCAATGGGCTGGTGTGTGTTCCCCAGAAATAGATGGATGATCAATATAGTTAAAAACCAGGAGAGATGTCCTATTGAACACATAAATAATCGAATATTTAATGTATCACTCACTTGTGTATATAATAGTACAGACATCTTGGGTATAACATAATACATTTTATTGACTAACTAAAATGATTGAAAATGCAATTTTATACATACATGATTCAATACTGAATCTTGTAAAGTACACTATCTTATACATACATGATACAATACTGAATCTTGTAAAGCACACTATTTTATACATACATGATACAATACTGAATCTTGTAAAGCACTCTATTTTATACATACATGATACAATACTGAATCTGTTAAAGCACTCTATTTTATACAACATGATACAATACTGAATCTGTAAAGCACACTATTTTATATACATACATGATCACTGACCTTGTAAAGCACACTATTTTAACATACATGATACAATACTGAATCTTGTAAAGCACACTATTTTATACATACATGATACATACTGAACCTTGTAAAGCACTCTATTTTATGCATACATGATACAATACTGAATCTTGTAAAGCACACTATTTTATACATACATGATACAATACTGAACCTTGTAAAGCACACTATTTTATACAGAAATGATACAATACTGAATATTGTAAAGCAAACTATTTTATACATACATGATACAATACTGAATCTTGTAAAGCACACTATTTTATACATACATGATAAAATACTGAATCTTGTAAAGTACACTATTTTATACATGCATGAAACAATATTCAATCTTGTAAAGTACACTATTTTATAAATACATGATACAATACTGAATCTTGTAAAAGCACTATTTTATACATACATGATACAATCTGAATCTTGTAAAGCACACTATTTTATACATACATGATACAATACTGAACCTTGTAAAGCACACTATTTTATACATCCATGAACAATACTGAATCTTGTAAAGCACACTATTTTATACATACATGATACAATATTCAATCTTGTAAAGTACACTATTTTATACATACATGATACAATACTGAATCTTGTAAAGTTCACTATTTTATACGTACATAATATTCAATCTTGTAAAGTACACTATTTTATACATACATGATACAATACTGAATCTTGTAAGCAAACTATTTTATACTACATGATACAATACTGAACCTGTGTAAAGCACACTATTTTATACATACATGATACAAACTGAACCTTGTAAAGCACACTATTTTATACATACTATATCAATACTGAATCTTGTAAACACACTATTTATACATACATGATTCAATACTGAATCTGTAAAGTACACTATTTATACATACATGATACAATATTCAATCTTGTAAAGACACTATTTTATACATACATGATACAATACTGAATCTTGTAAAGCACACTTTTATACATACATGATACAATACTGAACCTTGTAAAGCACACTATTTTTATACATACATGATTCAATACTGAATCTTGTAAGTACACTATTTATACATACATGATACAATATTCAATCTTGTAAAGTACACTATTTTATACATACATGATTCAATACTGAATCTTTTAAGTACACTATTTTATAATACATGATACAATATTCAATCTTGTAAAGTACACTATTTTATACATACATGATACAATACTGATCTTGTAAAGCACACTATTTTATACATACATGATACAATACTGAACCTTGTAAAGCACACTATTTTATACATACATGATTCATACTGAATCTTGTAAAGCCACTATTTTATACATACATAATACAATACTGAATCTTGTAAAGTACACTATTTTATACATCATGATCAATTTCAATCTTTAAAGTACTATTTATACTAACATATCAATCTGATTCTAAGCACACTATTTTATACATACATGATACAATACTGAATCTTGTAAAGTACACTATTTTATACATACATGATACAATACTGAATCTTGTAAATCACACTATTTATAGATACTACATACAACAAAGACTTTCTGACATTACACAGATGTTGTTTCCCACTAGACGTGGGAAAATCGCTGTCGCACTGTGTTTTGGTATATCTGCAGTCCAAGCCCGATCCACACTCTGGTGTGGCAAAAGTCGCTCTTCCCATGGGACCTAAGGCTGGATATCCAGCAGTAGGAATCTAGAAAATCAAACTCACAAAGTTAAAAATTTATATCAAAGTCTTGTTCAAAACTTAATTTAAATCAACATCAACACGGCTATGTGTTTCGCTTATGGCTTCCGCAGGCTTATTTTGACAATTATCCATTTACCCAATGCCCTTTAAATCCAAATAAATGTGGATGACAGTACTGCGGTAACTGTAACAGGCGTTACAAATATTGAGCATTCTTAGCCAGTGGCTTGGGTAGGGGGGAGGGATTGGGCTTAACTTCCTCCAGTAGTATGCTTGTGAAGGTTCTCATTCATCCAGGTCATGGTATATATCTGTTGTATTCAATTAAATCTCTAGTCATCTGACTGGCTTTCTCAATTCAGAATGACTTGTACAAGAATCTGTGGCAATTATGTACCCTGGAAAATCCCAATTAGCATATCACTGCCAGGTGTTGGTGTGATTGCATCGTGGCTAAGAGGTGTTATAGGAACGCCCAGGTTAAGTGTGTCAAACAAGCATTGTACATGGCAGACAGTTATGTTTGAACCCCCCCCCCTCTATTTAGGCTTGGTTTCTTTATTTTAACATAAATGCCTCTTTGACACCTCTCTTGAACCAGTCAGGTTCCTTTGCCAATATGTTAACATTACAATCTTCAAAGGTATGTCCTTTATCCTTAAGATGCATTACACGGCTGAGTCCTGACCCGAGGAATTGGCTTTTTCTGTGCTGGGCCATACGTTGATGCAGTTGCGTTTTCCTATACACACCTATCCATCCATCACACCCTTAACACTTGGCTGTGATATGCTAATTGGGATTTTCCAGGTTACATATTGCCACAGATTCTTGTACAAGTCATTCTGAATAGAGAAAGCCAGTTGGATGACTAGCGAAAACTAATTTAGATTTATTCTCAATAAAGATAGTTTTTTTGGTTGTAAACACAAAAAAGACATACCCCCCTCAATCAGACCCAGATACACACACTCCTGATCTACTAATTCATTATGGTGGTAGGTCTTAAGGGTAACTAAAGTCAAAAAAACGAATTTAGATTTATCCTCAATAAAACATAGTTTATGTTTGTAAACACAAAAAAACATACCCCCTCAACCAGACCCAAGTACACACACCTACTGACTACTTATCCATTATGGTGGCAGCCATATTTAAAGGGTAACTAAAGTCAAAAAAACAAATTTAGATTTATCCTCAATAAAAGATAGTTTTATGGTTGTAAACACAAAAAAGACATACCCCCTCAACCAGACCAGGTACACCACCCGACTAATCTACTAATTCATTATGGTGGTACCATACTTAAAGGTTAACTAAAGTCAAAAAAACTAATTTAGATTTATCCTCAATAAAATCTAGTTTTATGGTTGTAAATACAAAAAGAAAACCATCCCCCCTCAACCAGACCCAGGAACATACACCTACTGATTTACTTATCCATTACTGTGGCAGCCATACTTAAAGGGTAACTAAAGTCAAAAAAATTGATTTTGATTATATAAAAAAGGTTTGTTTTTTTAACCCCCATGTGGCACAGTTACATACACTACTGACCTACTCCTCCATTACTGTTGCAGCCATACCTAAAGGGTAACTAAAGTCAAAAAAACTAATTTTGACCAATCATCAAAAAGTTAGTTTTTTTAACCCCCAACTGGACACAGGTCATACACCTTCCGATCCTATTATACATTACTGTGGCAGCCATACCAGGGTAACTAAAGTAAAAACATTTTTTTGACCACATCAAAAAAGTTTATTTTTTTAACCCCCAACCCGACACAGGTACACACACCTACTTATTTACTTATCCATTACTGTGGCAGCCATACTTAAAGGGTAACTAAAGTCAAAAAAATAAATTTTGACCAATCATCAAAAAAGTTTATTTTTTTAATACCCCCCGTGGTACAGGTACATACACCTACTGACCTATCCCTCCATTACTGTGGCAGCATTTTTTTAAGGGTAACTAAATTAAAAAAATAATTTTGACCAATCATCTAAAAAGTTTGTTTTTTTAACCCCCAACCCGACCCAGGTACACACACCCTGATCTACTATCCATTACTGTGGCAGCCATACTTAAAGGGTAACTAAGTAAAAAGTAATTTTGATCAATAATCAAAAAAGTTAGTTTTTTTAACCCACGTGGCACGCTCCTCTTCCTCCATAGCTGCATAGTACCCAGGGTGAGGACCTACTCCTGCACTCTTACCGCAAATCTGCTCGCCGATCGCTCCATCCCTCCGCTCTTCCTGCTTCAGTGACAGATCGCGAGGCAGCCAATAGGAAGATACGCTCTGCAGGAGGCGTGTCTTCCAATTGGCTGCCTCGCGACTGTCACTCACAGTAGAAGAGAGGTGGAACAGTGTGGATCGGCGAAGCAGATTTGCGGAAGTAGTGCAGGAGTTAGGAAAGATCCCAGGGTTAGGACTTAGCGATTTTAGGTCCTCACCCTGGGTACTATGCGCAGTGGATCGGGAAAAGGTGAGTATAATTGTCCTTTAAACTTAAATTGACAAATAAACAAATGAAACAACCCCACTTAGGGTCAGGCTTATTTCCAAATAAAAATACATTTTAAAATTCATGAACACACTGGACAGTTCCATGTCAAAATGTTGCATGAAGTTTCTGTTCACCACTACGCTGCATCCCCAATGCTGGGTATTTACATCTGTTGCCTATTCCAGAACAAACAAAGATAAACAAAAAATAGGTAGTAATAATTTGTTCCCACCTGGTAAAGGATAAGCAGATGTTTCAGTATCTTAATGAATGATTCTGTCTGATCCATCTGTATGGAGGAGACCCATAACGCTGGTGGGCTCTGATCAAAGGGGATAGAAACTCTTTTCTATTAGGTTTGGTTTAATATAGACAAAGGATAGAACCAGCACCATCATTAGTATCTAGTTCAAACCGATTGCATTAGGTTACCATTTATTTGCATGGCTATGCCTGTCTCATATAGATAAATGAAAGCCATTAGCGGTGTAAATGGTCATTACTCGCTTTGTTTATGTGATGATTCCCAGTTTCTATGTTGTAAATGACAGTATGGTTATAATCACTTAATCAACAAAGTGTCTCTTTAAACAGAATTAGAAACGTGATCACGATTTCAATACACTAATTAAATGTCAGATACTATTAGAATACTGACTTCTTGTATCAGTCCATGCAATATATACTACATTCTATGGAACAAGGGACCTTCCTGACAAGTAGAATCCTATTAAGGGGAACTAAACCTAAAAGGAAATTAAACTAAATGGGCATTTGGGGCTATTCACCGCAAGCCACAATTGCTTGTCTGTACTAAATATTTAGCTTCTGTGTGACTTTTTTTTAATGCTATCAGAAGCTGGTGTTAAATCTTTGAAGGGTTAAACCAGGGTTCTAATATGCAAGAGTATTTATAGCCCTGGTACTCTTGCTTACAGGTGAAACAGATTTTCTTTATTCGTACATCACCCCTTTATTAGTTTATATAGATTCCATACACGAAACACATTGTCACAATAACGGTAAAATCTTATGCCAGGCATGACGGTGGCTCAGTGGTTAGCACTGTACCTTGCAGCGCTGAAGTCCTGAGTTCGAATCCACCCTTGGCCACATCTGCAAGGAGTTTTGTATGTTCTCCCCGTGCTTGCGTGGGTTTCCTCCGGGCACTCCGTTTCCCCCACAATCCTAAGCATATACTGATAGTTGTATGTGTCAAATAAATGTGCTTAGATGTAAGCTCTTCGGGACAGGGCCTGATGTGATGTATCCATGTAATTGTAAAGCGCTATGTAATGTGTTGGAGCTGTCAGTTAACTACTAGATGACTGCTTGTTACCTAAAATTAAACATGGCTAAGTAGTCTAAAGGTGGCCACAGAATTCTTTTAGCTTTCTCATTTGAAGGGCAACTGTTGTCTACAAACCAGTTAGGATTAATAAAAGCCTGCAGTCTTTCCTTAAAATGAGCCCTGAATCACATCTCTGGCTAGAGAGCCTGTTAATTTATATGGTAGATGATGTTTAAACTTCCTGCGTCTTTGCTCTGCCCAAGGGCAGAGCATGCTCAGTTAAGAATTAAAGACAGGAACAGCCTGCACAGACAAAAAAATGCCATGTCAATGCAGGGGGTGGGAGTTGGCTGGCCATTATTGCTGACACATGACTACAAGCTGGTGAAGCAGGAAGAGTTTTAAAAGAAAAATATCCTAACTTGTTCAAAGACCACAGTTGCCCTTTAACTATTAATAGAAATTGATATCTACTAAACTGGGAGAATAAAAAGGGACAAAACTTGAATGGACATTTTTATTCCATTCAAACCAGAAACAATATTTTTTCCATGATTGAAAGAGTAGCGTTTATAACCTTCAACCTCTTATATCCTGCAGTCAAGATTTTTCCTGCTGTAATCGCTACTGGTTCCTAAATTGATGTTGGGCTATAAGAAAGCAATGGGATGTCTATGGTGACAGCTCATTTTCCTGTAATTTCCTTCTGTTTAATACAATGAATTACGTGGAAGAAACATGTGCACAAAATGTTCAATACATGGGAAGTGTCTTATAAGATTAAACCAACTGTGTTCCCCATTTACCTGATGTGTTATTAACTCGGGGAACAACAGGCGAGGGTTAATCAATATCTCTTCCACCGCTGTTCCAATAAATGTCCTAGACCATTGCCGGACAATAGGAGCTCTGTTTAAGTGGATCTGGGTTTGGTGTGCCGTATTTTATTAATTGCTATTGCGTAGGAAGGTGAAGGAACACTGTGAATGTCGTTATTCTAGTGATGAAATCTCGCATTTCGTGTATGGTTTACACTTCATCATGCCTCTGATGAAATGTAACCATTACACGAAACGTGTCAGCCGTAGACGTGCTTATGAAGGTGTACTAATAAAACTGTTGGATTTTATGGGAAACGCTGTAGTCTGTTACCGGGTGCCCAGCTTCATTTGGTGATTGCACTGTGTTTCTATTGGCCTTGCGAAGGGCCTGGGGCATGGTTGCACCTAGGCCACCATTCTAAGGGGTATCCCTGCTCATTTTGGTTTACTGTTTGCTGTTTTAATGCCTTGGCTGCACGGATGTTACTGAGTGCCTGGGGTCGGGGGCGTGTCCACCTGCCCTACCGCCAGAGTCTGTACGTATCTGGCAGTATTACCATTTACTGTGTGATGTTTTACTTATAATACACATTGTTTGGTGGTGGAGCTCTGGTGGCCTTTTGGAAGCCACCATCTCTTTACTGTTCGATTTGGAACTGGCAGTTTTGAAAATCCGCAGATCTGACATTATTTTCGTTTATTTTATATGTAATATTTTAAATTTACATTTATATGTATATATATTTTACTTTTTTGATGGAAATTTCAGAATTATTTGGGTTTGAATCAGATTTTCAGAACTTAAGAAGGTTCCGTGGAACTGCTGTCAGAATGAAATTCACAGATTTGTTCACCTTTTGGTATCACAATAAAAGACAATTGTACTTCCCTTCTCTTCCCATTAAAATTACCCAGGTTGAGGACCTAAGCCACTAATCATCTTACTATTGACTTCCTAATGTTTTCAAGTCCAATACCCGCCTACTTGCAGAGCAAGTCTTGTTGCTGACAGATTGTGGATCAGAACTGGACAGGACCATCAAGAGAACTTTAGGTAAGTCAAAAGCAGTAAACTCAGGGTAAGGACCTAATGGTTAAAGTCCTCACCCTGGCAATTTGAATGGGAAGGGAGATGGTAAGCTTTCCTATTAGTGATGAATTATCTGGAGAACTAAAGTAGGATGAGAAGACAAGAAATGAAAAATGTTCTCCAGCAAGTTTCTATGAAGGTCTTAAGTGGGATCAGTACAGCATTGTCTGGGGGGGGGGAAGAGTAAGTGATAAGCAGCTAGAAAAGGTTCACCACAAAGCTTGGATACCATACGACATTATGTGCAGTCTGTGCAACCATGGAAATGTGTCTATGGTACATTCTGATTGGAGGACTGCAGAATTCAGAAACGTGTAGAATTGTCACATGCGATCACCATTTTTGGTCCGTTTTTGTCAAATCACATGGAAGCACATAAAAAAGTAGACACAATCAATATGACATGCGATTTTTTTCAACTATGTATGAGTAGCCCATATGCACACTGATCCCCAGGTGGGTGCAAAGATGTCCAAATTCCCTTACTCCACAGGGAAATAGGTCAATAACATAGATACAGGTGGACTGCACTCCAAAAATAGAACGTTTATTCAAAGCCAAACATCAAACAGCAAAAATCGACGTTTCGAGGGATCACCCCCTTCCACAGGGATACACCCCCTGATGAAGGGGGTGTATCCCTCGAAACGTCGTATTTTGCTGTTTGATGTTTGGATTTTTATTCAACCCATAATTCCCTGCGCAAGTGGAAAAGCATGTAAAGCTGATACAAGCGATTGATGGCAACTTGTTTATCTTGGTTCCCTCATCCCATAGACTTTAATTGAGTGCGTTATCTCATTATACATAAAAATGCAGAAGTGTGAACGGTATTATGGGATTCCCATGGGAAATAAATGCCATTGCTTTTTACCCCCAATACGTGTGTTACCGCAAACGCAATAAAGCGCGCCTAGTCAGTACGAAGCCTAAGCCAACACCATACTGAACAGATAATCACTAGTTTCTAGTTGGAATTCATTACTAGGAGGATAGTGGTTGTCCTCAGAGTGTAGCATAATAAAATATGGCCACACCAGCCATTATAACTAAACACCAGCCAGTCTCCAGTCTTTCTTTCTAAGTTGAAATGTACCCATAATGCACTGGAGTGCGCTCTCAGGATAACACAGTTGACACATTTAGAATCACAGTACGGCGGATGCAGGGAATGTCTTTAGACAATTTAGAAGCTAATTTATTATTAAATATTCTTGTTTATGGTCAACTCCATTAACCTTCCATTGATTCAGAATTGTAATTAGTTTTGAAGAATGTTTAGAACCCATTAATTTTCCCCTAGACGGTAAATGATGAAAATCCAGCTTATTCCATGTTTAATTTGCTTCTCTATGAATCAGAGTCCATGCATATTTATGGAGACTTTCCAATCTTTTCTAGAAGTATACATTCCATTAAAGCCTTAACATGTTACCAAAGCAAGCTATATGGCAGTTCACACATACGTGTCTAAAAGCAGAAAGGTCACGTTAAAAGTAATAGGGTTAATTCAGCCGCAAAACTGCAGGACCTGCCCCTCCTAGAGATTGGAGGCCGGACCCCTGGACCCTGACACACTCCATGCAATCCAGAAAAGAGAAATACGCGGTCAGCTGTTTAAAATTCGGGTACCAAACTGGCAGCTGATCATGAGTATCTTTACTTCATTTGCGCAAACAGCTTTTTAAAAACAGCCAATCACAGAGACTCTGGTGAGGGATTTGCAGACGCTTTTAACCCCAGACCCTGCCCCTGCTACTATATATAATATTCATGAGGCATTTATACCCTGCAAATTACCCTTATATATGGTGTTTATCTATGTCATTAGTTATAATTGGTGCTTAGCAAGATTATCAGTGTCACATGACTCTTTGAAACTTGTGAATATAACATGTTCTACAAATTCTAAGGAGGAAAGGATTTACTTTGGTGACGTATGACCTGTCTAAAAATACTCCTACTGAGGAAACCCCTCCATAGCTTCTAATATCCTTATAATTTACTGCAGCGGATACATTATCCACCATATATTTTATAAAAAGTGATGCATTAGTTCCCCTATTGAGTTCACAATATGAGTTTTGTTATGATGGTGGTTCTGTGGATTGTGTAAAATATACCCAATCTAACTCAATTCAAAGTCAATCGGAGTAGAATTTTTGACATTGACACTGTCAATGGATACACATTCTATGTTAAATCTAAATGATTGGGCTTATTCAATATGAGTTGTAAAATTCAGGGCAGTTGGATAACATTGGAGTGCCTGCTATAAACAGAGTAGAAATGTAGCACATTGGACAGCTCCTATCTCCTGAATTCCCTAGGTAAAGCCCATTGAGCATGCTTAAGCCAGTGGCCTAGAGAAAGGAGGGGTAAGAAGTGACTGGAAAAGGCATAAGGATGAAACTAGGAACCTTTTGCAACTTAGAGGCATTTGCTACAAGGCCAACTTGACTATGGTCAGTTTATAATGAGGATTTTCGTTTATACAGCGTACAGATTGGAAACTATAGGGCACAGCATTTCTGTTATTTCTGTTTGTCTCTAAGGGCCCTATTTATAAAAAATCGTTATCGTTATCGTAAAATACCGATCGTTATCGTAAAATAACGACCGGGGTTTTACCGACAACGACCGTTATTTACCGATAACGGTCGTTATTTACCGATAACGACCGTTATCGGTAAATAACGACCGTTATCGGTAAATAACGACCGTTATCGGTAAGTACGGTCGTTATCGGTAAATAACGACCGTATTTACCGATAACGACCGGTATTTAACGATCGGTAAATAACGGTCGTTATCGGTAAATAACGGTCGTTATCGGTAAAAACCCGGTCGTTATTTTACGATAACGATCGGTATTTTACGATAACGATAACGATTTTTTATAAATAGGGCCCTAAATAACACCAGGTCTAAATAACACTCCTGTGTTAGTGTCAGGACTCGGGATGCTACAAAGCCCCCATCTGCCAAAAATTTACCCGCACCCACCACCTACCTGCTTTCAATCCCATCTACTCCTGCAGTCCCCCAGGCTGTTAAATTGCCCTGGTTGGGCATCCCTGGACCAGGGATTTAAATCACCAAGAGGCAAGAGTAGATGGGAAATTACATAGTTATTAGTATTGAAAGCAATTTGTTTAACCCACACACAGGGGCATCAAACAAATAGGCTCATTTCTGACTTGCTGTGTTAAGTTCTCCCAAGGGAATGTTCCGGTCTAATTATTCCGAACTCCTGAAATTAACATGCAAGTAAACAAATCTCTTGGCACATAAGAAAATGATTTGTGGTTTGCACAGTATCACAAAAGTGCAATACGCGCTTAGAAAATAGCCCAAGTGTTGAATATATAAGTGGGTGCAGGTAACTGATTAGTGACCAGTCTTTATTTTGATTTAAGGGTCAAGGTGCCCTTTACAGGGTGTGTTCACCCCCTAAAAAACTTTTTATGTTGTTGGTAAACACCCAAAATCTCAACCTCACAAGGTTTATAAATTCCAAAGATGCTTCTTACCCAGCCTTCTTTCCCCCTGTCGTGCTTCTGCTGGCTTCTGTGCCTTTACCAAGCACGGAAGCAAGTAAAAGGGTGTGATTGGCTGAGACGCTGCTGGTCCAGCCCATTTACCTTAGTTCCATGTATGAAAGCAAGCAGTTGCACGCTGGGGGAAAGAATACTGGGTAGGTACTGTTAGAGCACCTTTGGAATTCATAAACCTCGCAAGGTTGAGGTTTTGGGGGGTTGTCAACAAAATATAAATATTTGGGGGGTGGACATACCTTTAAGTTTTAGAACATTTACAGCTTTTTCTTAAATCTAAAATCTGTAGGTTACCTACTATATTCAAAACCATAGAATGACACTTTCCCTTTAATAAACATAATAGAAAAAGGGGGGGGGGAAACGGAGCCAGCATAAATCCTCGTTTATTCACTGGAGCGACAAAGTACGGTTTACTTAATCGGCGGTGACAACATAAATAAGATATCAACAAGAATACAAATCACCTTAGCAGATCTGTGGGCAAACCTTTATAAGTAATGAGTCTGTCTGCCCGTCCTAATGCAGTGTCAGATACTGAGTGGGAATTGGTGGTGCCCTGACACTTACCCAGAATGAATTAAGCAGAAGAATGGAAAGATGATATAGATATTGCCTTGGCTTCTAGTCAAATCGTTTATGTCTACAAGGACTGTTATATCAATGGGCTGGTGTGTGTTCCCCAGAAATAGATGGATGATCAATATAGTTAAAAACCAGGGAGATGTCTATTGAACACATAAATAATCGAATATTTAATGTATCACTCACTTGTGTATATAATAGTACAGACATCTTGGGTATAACATTACATTTTATTGACTAACTAAAATGATTGAAAATGCAATTTTTACATACATGATTCATAATACAATACTGAATCTTGTAAAGCACACTATTTTATACATACATGATAAAATACTGAATCTTGTAAAGTACACTATTTTATACATGCATGAAACAATATTCAATCTTGTAAAGTACACTATTTTATAAATACATGATACAATACTGAATCTTGTAAAGCACACTATTTTATACATACATATCAATACGACCTTGTAAAGCACACTATTTTATACATACATGATACAATATTCAATCTTGTAAAGTACACTATTTTATACATACATGATACAATACTGAATCTTGTAAAGTTCACTATTTTATACGTACATGAATATTCAATCTTGTAAAGTACACTATTTTATACATACATGATACAATACTGAATCTTGTAAAGCAAACTATTTTATACATACATGATACAATACTGAACCTTGTAAAGCACACTATTTTATACATACATGATACAATACTGAACCTTGTAAAGCACACTATTTTATACATACATGATTCAATACTGAATCTTGTAAAGTACACTATTTTATACATACATGATACAATATTCAATCTTGTAAAGTACACTATTTTATACATACATGATACAATACTGAATCTTGTAAAGCACACTATTTTATACATACATGATACAATACTGAACCTTGTAAAGCACACTATTTTATACATACATGATACAATACTGAATCTTGTAAAGCACACTATTTTATACATACATAATACAATACTGAATCTTGTAAAGTACACTATTTTATACATACATGATACAATATTCAATCTTGTAAAGTACACTATTTTATACATACATGATACAATACTGAATCTTGTAAAGCACACTATTTTATACATACATGATACAATATTCAATCTTGTAAAGTACACTATTTTATACATACATGATACAATACTGAATCTTGTAAAGTTCACTATTTTATACGTACATGAATATTCAATCTTGTAAAGTACACTATTTTATACATACATGATACAATACTGAATCTTGTAAAGCAAACTATTTTATACATACATGATACAATACTGAACCTTGTAAAGCACACTATTTTATACATACATGATACAATACTGAACCTTGTAAAGCACACTATTTTATACATACATGATTCAATACTGAATCTTGTAAAGTACACTATTTTATACATACATGATACAATATTCAATCTTGTAAAGTACACTATTTTATACATACATGATACAATACTGAATCTTGTAAAGCACACTATTTTATACATACATGATACAATACTGAACCTTGTAAAGCACACTATTTTATACATACATGATTCAATACTGAATCTTGTAAAGCACACTATTTTATACATACATAATACAATACTGAATCTTGTAAAGTACACTATTTTATACATACATGATACAATATTCAATCTTGTAAAGTACACTATTTTATACATACATGATACAATACTGAATCTTGTAAAGCACACTATTTTATAACATCCATATCAATTTCAATCTTTTAAAGTACCCTATTTATACTAACATATCAATCTGATTCTGGAAGCACACTAATTTTATACATACATGATACAATACTGAATCTTGTAAAGTACACTATTTTATACATACATGATACAATACTGAATCTTGTAAATCACACTATTTATAGATACTACAACAAAGACTTTCTGACATTACACAGATGTTGTTTCCCACTAGACGTGGGAAAATCAGCTGTCGCACTGTGTTTTGGTATATCTGCAGTCCAAGCCCGGATCCACACTCTGGTGTGGCAAAAGTCGCTCTTCCCATGGGACCTAAGGCTGGATATCCAGCAGTAGGAATCTAGAAAATCAAACTCACAAAGTTAAAAATTTATATCAAAGTCTTGTTCAAAACTTAATTTAATACAACATCAAAAACACGGCTATGTGTTTCGCTTATGGCTTCCGCAGGCTTATTTTGACAATTATCCATTTTACCCAATGCCCTTTAAATCCAAATAAATGTGGATGACAGTAACTGCGGTAACTGTAACAGGCGTTACAAATATTGAGCATGTCTTAGCCAGTGGCTTGGGTAGGGGGGAGGGATTGGGCTTAACTTCCTACAGTAGTATGCTTGTGAAGGTTCTCATTCATCCAGGTCATGGTATATCTGTTGTATTCAATTAAATCTCTAGTCATCTGACTGGCTTTCTCAATTCAGAATGACTTGTACAAGAATCTGTGGCAATTATGTACCCTGGAAAATCCCAATTAGCATATCACTGCCAGGTGTTAAGGGTGTGATTGCATCGTGGCTAAGAGGTGTTATAGGAACGCCCAGGTTAAGGTGTCAAAACAGCATTGTACATGGCAGACAGTTAGTGTTGAACCCCCCCACCTCTATTTAGGCTTGGTTTCTTTATTTTAACATAAATGGCCTCTTTGACACCTCTCTTGAACCAGTCAGGTTCCTTTGCCAATATGTTAACATTACAATCTTCAAAGGTATGTCCTTTATCCTTAAGATGCAGGTACACGGCTGAGTCCTGACCCGAGGAATTGGCTTTTCTGTGCTGGGCCATACGTTGATGCAGTTGCTGTTTCCTATAACACCTATAACACTATCCAATCACACCCTTAACACTTGGCTGTGATATGCTAATTGGGATTTTCCAGGGTACATAATTGCCACAGATTCTTGTACAAGTCATTCTGAATAGAGAAAGCCAGTTGGATGACTAGCGAAAACTAATTTAGATTTATTCTCAATAAAAGATAGTTTTATGGTTGTAAACACAAAAAAGACATACCCCCCTCAATCAGACCCAGATACACACACCTACTGATCTACTAATTCATTATGGTGGTAGGTCTTAAAGGGTAACTAAAGTCAAAAAAACGAATTTAGATTTATCCTCAATAAAACATAGTTTTATGTTTGTAAACACAAAAAAGACATACCCCCTCAACCAGACCCAAGTACACACACCTACTGATCTACTTATCCATTATGGTGGCAGCCATATTTAAAGGGTAACTAAAGTCAAAAAAACAAATTTAGATTTATCCTCAATAAAAGATAGTTTTATGGTTGTAAACACAAAAAAGACATACCCCCTCAACCAGACCCAGGTACACACACCGACTAATCTACTAATTCATTATGGTGGTAGCCATACTTAAAGGGTAACTAAAGTCAAAAAAACTAATTTAGATTTATCCTCAATAAAATCTAGTTTTATGGTTGTAAATACAAAAAAGACATACCCCCTCAACCAGACCCAGGAACATACACCTACTGATTTACTTATCCATTACTGTGGCAGCCATACTTAAAGGGTAACTAAAGTCAAAAAAATTGATTTTGATTAATAATAAAAAAGGTTTGTTTTTTTAACCCCCATGTGGCACAGTTACATACACCTACTGACCTACTCCTCCATTACTGTTGCAGCCATACCTAAAGGGTAACTAAAGTCAAAAAAACTAATTTTGACCAATCATCAAAAAAGTTAGTTTTTTTAACCCCCAACTGGACACAGGTACATACACCTTCCGATCTACTTATACATTACTGTGGCAGCCATACCTAAAGGGTAACTAAAGTAAAAACATTTTTTTGACCAATCATCAAAAAAGTTTATTTTTTTAACCCCCAACCCGACACAGGTACACACACCTACTTATTTACTTATCCATTACTGTGGCAGCCATACTTAAAGGGTAACTAAAGTCAAAAAAATAAATTTTGACCAATCATCAAAAAAGTTTATTTTTTTAATACCCCACGTGGTACAGGTACATACACCTACTGACCTATCCCTCCATTACTGTGGCAGCCATATTTTAAGGGTAACTAAATTAAAAAAAACTAATTTTGACCAATCATCTAAAAAGTTTGTTTTTTTAACCCCCAACCCGACCCAGGTACACACACCTACTGATCTACTAATCCATTACTGTGGCAGCCATACTTAAAGGGTAACTAAAGTAAAAAAAGTAATTTTGATCAATAATCAAAAAAGTTAGTTTTTTTAACCCCCACGTGGCACGCTCCTCTTCCTCCATAGCTGCATAGTACCCAGGGTGAGGACCTAACTCCTGCACTACTTACCGCAAATCTGCTTCGCCGATCGCTCCATTCCTCCGCTCTTCCTGCTTCAGTGACAGATCGCGAGGCAGCCAATAGGAAGATACGCTCTGCAAGGAGGCGTGTCTTCCAATTGGCTGCCTCGCGACTGTCACTCACAGTAGAAGAGAGGTGGAACAGTGTGGATCGGCGAAGCAGATTTGCGGTAAGTAGTGCAGGAGTTAGGGAAAGTACCCAGGGTTAGGACTTAGCGATTTTAGGTCCTCACCCTGGGTACTATGCTGCAGTGGATCGGGGAAAAGGTGAGTATAATTGTCCTTTAAACTTAAATTGACAAATAAACAAATGAAACAACTCCCACTTAGGGTCAGGCTTATTTCCAAATAAAAAATACATTTTAAAATTCATGAACACACTGGACAGTTCCATGTCAAAATGTTGCATGAAGTTTCTGTTCAACACTACGCTGCATCCCCAATGCTGGGTATTTTACATTCTGTTGCCTATTCCAGAACAAACAAAGATAAAACAAAAAATAGGTAGTAAATAATTTGTTCCCACCTGGTAAAGGATAAGCAGATGTTTCAGTATCTTAATGAATGATTCTGTCTGATCCATCTGTATGGAGGAGACACATAACGCTGGTGGGCTCTGATCAAAGGGGATAGAAACTCTTTTCTATTAGGTTTGGTTTAATATAGACTAAAGGATAGAACCAGCACCATCATTAGTATCTAGTTCAAACCGATTGCATTAGGTTACCATTTATTTGCATGGCTATTGCCTGTCTCATATAGATAAATGAAAGCCATTAGCGGTGTAAAATGGTCATTACTCGCTTTGTTTATGTGATGATTCCCAGTTTCTATGTTGTAAATGACAGTATGGTTATAATCACTTAATCAACAAAGTGTCTCTTTAAAACAGAATTAGAAACGTGATCACGATTTCAATACAGCTAATTAAATGTCAGATACTAATTAGAATACTGACTTCTTGTAATCAGTCCATGCAATATATAACATACATTCTATGGAACAAGGGACCTTCCTGACAAGTAGAATCCTATTAAAGGGGAACTAAACCTAAAATGGAAATTAAACTAAATGGGCGATTTGGGGGCTATTCACCGCAAGCCACAATTGCTTGTCTGTACTAAATATTTAGCTTCTGTGTGACTTTTTTTTAATGCTATCAGATAGCTGGTGTTAAAATCTTTGAAGGGTTAAACCAGGGTTCTAATATGCAGAGAGTATTTATAGCCCTGGTACATCTTGCTTACAGGTGAAAACAGATTTTCTTTATTCGTACATCACCCCTTTATATAGTTTATATAGATTCCATAGACAAGAAACACATTGTCACAATAACGGTAAAATCTGTAGCCAGGCATGACGGTGGCTCAGTGGTTAGCACTGATACCTTGCAGCGCTGAAGTCCTGAGTTCGAATCCACCCTTGGACACATCTGCAAGGAGTTTGTATGTTCTCCCCGTGCTTGCGTGGGTTTCCTCCGGGCACTCCGGTTCCCCCACAATCCTAAGCATATACTGATAGGTTGTATGTGTCAAATAAATGTGCTTAGATTGTAAGCTCTTCGGGACAGGGCCTGATGTGAATGTATCCATGTAATTGTAAAGCGCTATGTAATGTGTTGGAGCTGTCAGTTAACTACTAGATGAACTGCTTGTTACCTAAAATTAAACATGGCTAAGTAGTCTAAAGGGTGGCCACAGAATTCTTTTAGCTTTCTCATTTGAAGGGCAACTGTTGTCTACAAACCAGTTAGGATTAAATAAAAGCCTGCAGTCTTTCCTTTAAAATGAGCCCTGAATCACATCTCTGGCTAGAGAGCCTGTTAATTTATATTGTAGATGATGTTTAAACTTCCTGCGTCTTTGCTCTGCCCAAGGGCAGAGCATGCTCAGTTAAGAATTAAAGACAGGAACAGCCTGCACAGACAAAAAAAATGCCATGTCAGATGCAGGGGGTGGGAGTTGGCGGTGCCATTAATTGCTGACACATGACTACAAGCTGGTGAAAGCAGGAAGAGTTTAGAAAGAAAAATATCCTAACTTGTTCAAAGACCACAGTTGCCCTTTAACTATATAATAGAAATTGATATCTACTAAACTGGGTAGAATAAAAAGGGACAAAACTTGAATGGACATTTTTATTCCATTCAAACCAGAAACAATATTTCTTTCCATGATTGAAAGAGTAGCGTTTATAACCTTCAACCTCTTATATCCTGCAGTCAAGATTTTTCCTGCTGTAATCGCTACTGGTTCCTAAATTGATGTTGGGCTATAAGAAAGCAATGGGATGTCTATGGTGACAGCTCAGTTCCTGTAATTTCCTTCTGTTTAATACAATGAATTACGTGGAAGAAACAATGTGCACAAAATGTTCAATACATGGGAAGTGTCTTAATAAGATTAAACCAACTGTGTTCCCCATTTACCTGATGTGTTATTAACTCGGGGAACAACAGGCGAGGGTTAATCAATATCTCTTCCACCGCTGTTCCAATAAATGTCCTAGACACATTGCCGGACAATAGGGAGCTCTGTTTAAGTGGATCTGGGTTTGGTGTGCCGTATTTTATTAAATTGCTATTGCGTAGGAAGGTGAAGGAACACTGTGAATGTCGTTATTACTAGTGATGAAATCTCGCATTTCGTGTAATGGTTACACTTCATCATGCCTCTGATGAAATGTAACCATTACACGAAACGTGTCAGCCGTAGACGTGCTTATGAAGGTGTACTAATAAAACTGTTGGATTTTATGGGAAACGCTGTAGTCTGTTACCGGGTGCCCAGCTTCATTTGGTGATTGCACTGTGTGTTCTTATTGGCCTTGCGAAGGGCCTGGGGCATGGTTGCACCTAGGCCACCATTCTAAAGGGGTAAGTCCCTGCTCATTTTGGTTTACTGTTTGCTTGTTTAATGCCTTGGCTGCACGGATGTTACTGAGTGCCTGGGGTCGGGGGCGTGTCCACCTGGCCCTACCGCCAGAGTCTGTACGTATCTGGCAGTATTACCATTTACTGTGTGATTGTTTACTTTATAATACACATTGTTTGGTGGTGGAGCTCTGGTGGCCATTTTGGAAGCCACCATCTCTATTACTGTTCGATTTGGAACTGGCAGTTTTGAAAATCCGCAGATCTGACATATTTTCGTTTTATTTTATATGTATATATATTTAAATTTACATTTATATGTATATATATATTTACATTTTTGATGGAAATTTCAGAATTATTTGGGTTTGAATCAGATTTTCAGAACTTAAGAAGGTTCCGTGGAACTGCTGTCAGAATGAAATTCAACAGATTTGTTCACCTTTTGGTATCACAATAAAAGACAATTGTACTTCCCTTCTTCTTCCCATTAAAATTACCCAGGTTGAGGACCTAAGCCACTAATCATCTTACTATTGACTTCCTAATGTTTTCAAGTCCAATACCGCCTACTTGCAGAGCAAGTCTTGTTGCTGACAGATTGTGGATCAGAACTGGACAGGACCATCAAAGAGAACCTTTAGGTAAGTCAAAAAGGCAGTAAACTCAGGGTAAGGACCTAATGGTTAAAGTCCTCACCCTGGCAATTTGAATGGGAAGGGAGATGGTATAGCTTTCCTATTAGTGATGAATTATCTGGAGAACTAAAGTAGGATGAGAAGACAAGAAATGAAAGAAATGTTCTCCAAGCAAGTTTCTATGAAGGTCTTAAGTGGGATCAGTACAGCATTGTCTGGGGGGGGGGGAAGAGTAAGTGATAAGCAGCTAGAAAAGGTTCACCACAAAGCTTGGATACCATACAGACATTATGTGCAGTCTGTGCAACCATGGAAATGTGTCTATGGTACATTCTGATTGGAGGACTGCAGAATTCAGAAACGTGTAGAATTGTCACATGCGATCACCATTTTTGGTCCGTTTTTGTCAAAATCACATGGAAGCACATAAAAAAGTAGACACAATCAATATGACATGCGATTTTTATTCAACTATGTATGAGTAGCCCATATGCACACTGATCCCCAGGTGGGTGCAAAGATGTCCAAATTCCCTTACTCCACAGGGAAATAGGTCAATAACATAGATACAAGGTGGACTGCACTCCAAAAATAGAACGTTTTATTCAAAGCCAAACATCAAACAGCAAAATACGACGTTTCGAGGGATACACCCCCTTCATCAGGGGGTGATGATCATGTTGTTAATATATTAATATTGGAAAAAGGAAAAAAATGTCTCTAAGGGCCCTATTTATAAAAAATCGTTATCGTTATCGTAAAATACCGATCGTTATCGTAAAATAACGAATGGTGGGTTTTTATATAATTCGCCATATACATATTCTTTATGTACTGCATTTGGATAATGCCTTTGGTCACAGTTTGGTCACATGTCCCATATACAGAGACAACAGTTTGGCCACATGTCCCATGTACACAGACATCAGTTTGGTCACGTGTCTCATATACACAAATATTTGTTTGGTCACATGTCCCATGTACACAGACATCAGTTTGGTCACATGTCCCGTATACCCAGATAACAATTTGGTCACATGTTGTCCCATATAGACAGACATCAGGTTGGTCAAATGTTCCCATATACAGAGACAACAGTTTGGCCACATGTCCCATGTACACATACTTCAGTTTGTCCACATGTCCCATATACACAAGCAACAGTTTGGCCACATGTCCCATGTACACAGACATCAGTTTGTCCACATGTCCCATATACACAAACAACAGTTTGGCCACATGTCCCATGTACACAGACATCATTTGGCCACATGTCCCATGTACACAGACATCAGTTTGGCCACATGTCCCATATACACAGACATCAGTTTGGTCACATGTCCCATATACCCAGATAACAATTTGGTCACATGTTATCCCATGTACACAGACATCAGTTTGGTCACATGTCCCATATACACAAATATTTGTTTGGTCACATGTTCCATATACACAGACATCAGTTTGGTCACATGTCCCCCATATACACAGACAACAGTTTGATGACATGTCCCATATACACAGATATCAGTTTGGTGACATGTACTATATAAACAGATATGTATTTGTCCAGTACACACAGTTGATTCCTGACCGACAGACTACAAATCACTGAACTGGACAGTAGTTGGTAATTAATACGGCCAGTTCTAGTATTGGTGCGACCAGCAACATTTCCTATTGAGGACCGTGCAATAGTCTGAAACTTACCAACATTTTTTGTGTAGTTTCTATTGTCACAAGATTTATTAAGAACAAATGAAGAAATTGGCCTGGGAACCAGAACAGGTGCAGCCATTGTGTTCTCTACCTGCGTATTTACAGGATGTTACACAGGATCCTGATATAAATTGTGTGTGTTTCACAAAGGTTCAGGCCCAGTTTAGACCTGGGTTCAATATTAATTTACTACGGGCCGGTGTAAGTATTTCAATCTAACTGCCTGGAGCATTGACACTAGAGAAGGCAATAAAGACATGGAGAGAGACTACAGTGATCCCAGAACACTCATATTCCATGAAGGGATATTCATAGTTACAATCAATCCTTTAACATGAAGTATATTTACATCCATGTCCTGCTTTACTGAAGGTTCTAACAATAATACCATGGCCCTAATAAACCTAAACCCACATTGGATGATGTGAGAATATGGACAGTGAAGATTGGTCTGTACCATGTGGGTATTAGAGGAGTCAACAATGAGATACAAAGAGACTGGGAACATTGTACATGTAATAAGGCTGCAAGGTGCACCCATAGTGGATCTGCATTTGAAATAATTATGCCTTCCTTCCTACAAGATCCTAGAAATACTGTATCTGTCTCAGCAATGGGTAGAAATCATCACACATCGTATTATAGAACAATGATCTGAAACGTTTCGAAATCGGATTTTACATTATTCGAAAATTCAAAAAACAGCCCCAAAGAAGTCAATGGGAGCTGAGGTTTTGATCGTTTTCTGCATTTAGTATAGCGTAGTATTCAATGTTCAATATTTGTTATAGTATATTTCATGTTCAATATTAAATATTCAATGTTTGATATAGGATTTTCAATGATCGTTATAGAATATTTAATTTTCGACGCAGAATATTCATGCTTGATATTAAATATTTAATATTTGATATTCAATATTCAATATTTATTATTTAATGTTCCATATAGACTGTTCGATGTTCGATATTGAATAGTGATACCGCACATTATCGGTAAATTACGATGGCGGACGTAAATGTACTAACGCCATTGTACATTTATGCTGAACGTTCAGAATAAACAAATGTTTGGTCATGGAATACTATGCAGTAGTAAACTACCTCAATGGTATTCTATGGGGGATATGGTAGATTTACGATCTCGGTTGTAGATTTACAACTATTTTAATGATCGGTAAAACGATCGTAAATTAACAATTGTTTTAGTGATCGTTAACACGATTGTTGATTCGATATTGAATATATGGATGTTTGATAAAGACTATTCGATATTCAACAATATTGAAGTTCAGAACAGTTTCAGGTTTGAAAAGTTTAGAAAGTTCTTTCGAGTTCAAAGTGAGCAATCTAGAAACAAAAAGCTGAAAGATTTAAATCTTTTAAAATAAGCACAGGCTGCAATTCAGGTTAATGTAGCCTTTAATCAAGGCTAGAGCCAAGCGAAAGTTTTCCAACTCTTAGAAACTCCAGGCATCAGTTTCTGGACATATTTCTAATCCCATCATTAATTTTTGCTTGGACACACTGTATCACGCTGGGTGCAATTTGAGGGAAATTAGACATTTTTAAACCATCTGGTTTCTTTAGTGCTTATTATTATTTTCTCCACTTGTTATTTTTAAACATTCAGACATTTGTTCCCATTTGATTTGATGTTTATACCAATTACCGTATCCATCTCAGGAGCCCATTGTTTACCCCCAGGTCTAATATTTGCATGTGTTACTTAGTGATCTATTTGATGCGTCGGACTTGGTAGATAATTTGGAAACCCACTGGGTGCCCTTCCTCCTCCCATCATATATTTGAGATCTGATTAGCGCGCTGTGAATACATTGCTTTTGTAATGTCTGTTTTGCAATTTATTCAATATATTTTGATTAACGCTAATTCCCCCAGAACAGGTTACAAATGTGTTTCTTTGTGTCGCTGTTTTGCAATGCGACTTTAATGTAATTTCCCTAATTTCACGGACATCACTGGGCAAACCAAAAACATTGTTTTAAAAAATAGTTTGTTTTATATCCTGAATTGTAATTTGATGTCACACGGTGGTGGCGTATAGAAGCGCGGTTTCGCTATTTTGCAATACTGCGTCTTTAATTGCTACCTCGCACCTATACATTTATGATCACAGTCGTACAACTAAATTTACGATCCCAATTATACGTTCGTCAGTACAATACGTTTGGGGTAGGCTACTACCGCATGGTATTGCAAAAACGACCGATTGTACGATTACGATTGTGGCCATGAATTTACAGCCGCCAGCGTACTTTTACGAAAACCTGTGGTATCGGAATTTGCACATAATGTGGGTTTTTAAATACCGCCCTGTGCGACAGTTTATCAACGCTGAAAGTATTCCCAGGTATACGTGTGTTTGTCTTGCTAATTTACTGTTTATCCATTAAGCTTGCGATCTAAAAATCCTGTTACATGCACATTATCAGTTTGTCTATGGTTGAGAGGGAATTTTCTCAGAGGAAACCCCACACAGGAGATACAAACTTGATACAATGTGTAGTCGCACAAGTTTCCATTAGAGTGAAAACTTGTCTGGTATTTTATTACAGGTAAACTCTGGGGAGAAAGCTTTAAAGGGCATGCCCAAAAATGAGAAATGCTTAGCGGTTAGAGGCCCCCCATACATGTAAAAATGCCATACTCACCTTTCCCATAGTTATTGATATATCGTTACCATTGGTTTCCACTTTCCTTCCCCTCCTCTTCTGTGCACTGTGAAAATGAGTTTTCACCTACATGCACTGAGCGTACAGAATATGAGCCTCCGTGAATGCCCCTGACTGCAGAGTAAACCCAGACGTATGTGAGCGCATGTGGGAGGAGGTGAGAGGGGGACGGTGGAGAGCAGGATGGGTATTTCAGTCTACATGTATGGGAAAGGTGTATATGGTGTTTTTACAGGGGATTATTTTAATTTTGCAATGGATGTGCCGATTTTTTTTTTTTTAAAGTTAAAGGGCATCTATAGTGAAAAAAACACATTGCTACTTTGCAAAGTTAAATTCATGTACTCTGTGCTGCCTTAATTCTATCTCTGTCAGTGACTTTGTTTAACCATGGTGTCAGATCTGTGTGCAGCACTCCCCCCTTCCCCCTCCCCTCTGTTACCTCCTCCATGTCTCAACTCTGGCTAACCGACAAGCTCTGTCTCAGGACAGAGAGGGAATCTGAACAAAGTGAGGACACTCTGGGGGTTGTGGGGAATTATAGAACTCATGGAAAGGAAGAAAAAAAAGTTCATTTTCCCACTATAGATGCCATTTAAGTTCTCCTTTATGTATTCCTGCCTACAAAAACTAGAAAGTACCATAAATAGAGATGGTTCCCGGTTTTGGGCCTAAACCAACATTTGTGGATCCATCAGAATTTCAAAGGGCAGAACTTCATTGAGATGCGGTGACTTTAATGGGGTTAATTTTAATGGGATTTAAATACTTGGTACAGTGTTTCTGGCGACATTGGCTGCTCCATTTAAAAACACCTAACAATGCTTTTCTTGTTTCTGCCTTTGCTCTTGTTTAAAAGTTTCAATGACTTTGTCAAAACCTTCTCATATTCTTATTGAAACATCTTTCAGGGTTATTCAATAAAAGTTTTTATTGTTTAAAATGGTGCTAATTTTGCCCCAACCAATCAGATGTTAGCTTTCAAATATTAAATAAGATCTGATTGGTTGGGGCAAAGTTAGCACTGTTTTTAACAATAAGAACTTTTATTGAATAACCCTGCATGTCTTCTGGATGGTTTATTTTTGGTCAAATAATAGACTTGGTGATTAAATTATCCTGTTCTTAAATTGTCCCCATGTTGTGTTTTTGTCCCTTGCTGGATGTTTTTCTGTTTCCAGTTTGGACTGAACATAAGGTATTTTAGAAAAATGTAATTTAAAGCAAAGTTTAACAATTACCCCCTAATGGGATTTATCTAATGATCCCCATACAGACAGGCTGCTTTACCCTGTTCTGTACTATGGGGACTCGGAAGGAGCGATCAGAGTCACTCCAGTGGCTAAGGAGAACATAACCTATTCATCCAGTATCATTGTTAAGAGGACTGGCTGAATAAATCAATTACAGTAACAGGTTAACACACGTGAGATTGTTGGTCAATATGGTTTCAGCCAACAGTAATCTAAGCTGATCTACATTGTAAAGTACAGAGTATAAACCACAGTCAATGTGCTGGACCAAGGGCAATTCAAAGCAAATTCAATAATAGCTTTAAATTAGCATTGAATGGGTTAGAGTGACTTTTATTCAATAGTTAATCGGGCCCATAGTGTCTTGTATTTCATTCCAATATTGTCTTTTCTTTGTTTAAAGAGTGACAACTGTATTTCTATGTTCTAGGTGAGAATTTCACCAAATATATTCTGGCTGTGTCAAGCAATAAAAAGATCTGCCCCAAGCAATATATATATAGAAATAAGATAGTATACATCCACACAGAGTGCAACTAGATCTGCCACAGCAGGTGCAGTGGGAGATGATACAATATGGCAGAACCCATATCAGTCTAAATACTTAGAGGAAATTATCCTTGTGCCTAGAAAATAAGCCCCTCGTTCTTAATTCTGTATTTAATAAAAAAATAACCAGAAGGAGCGCGGATCTGAACTGGGTAACTGGATACAGGATTAACACAGCCATGACCAGTACACGTAGAACCGTTTAATCAAGGTGATAACATTACAGAGATTAATTGGCTCTGTCTCAGGTAGAAATCCTTCCTCATATCTCAATAATAAAAAGGGTGTCAGATGGAAGGCAGAGTAACTTGTACAAAGCAGGTAACACAAAGACCTGACAGAGCAGGTGTAGTGGGAATGGATACACATCTGTCACCCACCCATGACCAATGCATTCAGCCCCTCGAAACATTTGCACATTATAGGAAACAGTTAATTCCGGGTCAATTCAACACAAGTCATCACCGCTACGTTTTCTGACACTGGTACTGGTTCCTGTAAGAATTACACAGTATACATAATTACAATATGACTGTTGAAAAGTAGAAAACATCAAAATGTTTACAACACTGATCTGACAACATGATCAAGCCATCCAATAAGGGTTAGGGGGGTCATCGCATTAGACACAGATTATTATGTATGTGAAATGCTAAATTAACAACCAGATAAAATGGAATATGAGAAAGTACTGAGTGAAGAAATTAGATTAATTTTAAAGGACATGTTAAGCAAACAAGTTTCTGGGAAATTATATGGATATTTGGTAGTGGATCCTATATTTTTTATACACTACCTATGGCTTACAAGAACCCTGTCCTACTGTCCGGTAGGCCTATTGTGGATGGCATAGGGTCTATTGCTACCCTCCTGGACAGGTTTCTTGTGCCCCTTGTGCAGAATTCCCGATCATATTCACATGATAACACAGTTTTTTTGGAGAGACTGTACAGTCTTCCTATTGATAATTGGGGTGGTATTTTACTTGATATTTCAGGACTTTATACATCCATCCCGCATAGGGATGGAATTGAGACTTGTAAGAGACTTATATCGTGTAGCTTAAATTACACTGATGTACAGGTTTCATTTTTTGTAAAAGGATTAGAATTTGTATTACAAAATAGCTATTTTCACTTTGATAACAGGTTTTACATGCAGTGTAGGGGTACTGCTATGGGATCCAATGTCACCCCATCTTTGATAACATTTTAAATGCAGCACAGTGGAACTGTCATGGGATCCAATGCCGTCCTGTCTTTTTCCAATGCATTTTGGATCCTTTCAAATTCTCTCTATATATATTCTATATATAAATTACGGATGAATAGATATTAGTGCAGTATGACATACTGCTACCCCTCTATGGTATATATACTTATAAATAATATACATATTTACAAAGGTGAGGTATCGCCATTTTAAAATACTTAGTGGTATGAATTTTCTACAATGGCATCTCTATATTTCAATGAGGTTAAAAATACCAACCGTGTTACTGATATCGTATGGTATTTTGTGACCCTGTGGGTCTCAGCGCTGCAGTCTTTAACAACCATGTCATTAATTTATATCAATGGTAACAGTTTTGTGACTGAAGTAACAATATGACAACAAACTACCGAGGCCACTTGTTAAACTATGGCTTTGCGATGGTTATTGACTTTTTCCCCGTATTTGCACAGTTATTGAGTTACTTTTTTAAAATTAATTCCTAATGCCCAGTTTGTGATGTTATGGTGATTTACGTGCTCATGGATAATATCTGTGTCATCTCCTCTTAAAATAAACAAGAGCCACAAATATCCTGTAAATAATAAACTTATAAATGGTAATAATCAATGTCATCAGTTAAAATGGGTGCTTACCTATGTCATCAGTTATAATGGGTGCTTACCTATGTCAACAGTAATAATTGATGCACACTCGCACCATTTAGCTGTTTAAAACAGAGCTTCTATAGGCTTCCAATATCCTTATATTTTAACAAAGGTGGTGCATTATTTACCATGTGTTGCCCATGATGTAAGTAATACTGTTATAATCCTACAGATCTAATACAATATCAGTATAATTCTAATGTTGGCGCTGTCCTAACTTTTGTTCTATAAACAAGGCCTATTGTTGTCTGTGCTCTACGTACTTACTCACACACATCAGAATTGTTACATGAAGGGAACATCTTGTTTCCTTTGTTCTGATTAATGCCCAACAGAAATAAAGGTTTTAGAATCTTTAGACGCACAAGGGTGTTTTCATTCAGGAGTCTATGTGTTCTAGTTACAGCACCAAGGACATTCTTACCCACTTAAGAATGTGCACTGTAAAAAGCACTGTTACCTGTAGAGCGGGGGCTGGTAAGAGACAAAGGAAAGGCATTTTTTTTTCTTTTCTCTGATTGGATGGGGGTGTAGCTAATTGGTTTAAATTGGCTGAGGGCTGTTGGCTCTTTGGTTTTGAACCTCATTTAAGTCATTTCTCCAGAGCGATCAGCTCTTGATCGATTTTCTTTCAAAGGGATTTTCTGTTTTAAAGGGATTTGTCTGTTTTTAAGGGGAGAGAAAGCATTAAGAAACAAAAGCATTTATTAACTGTGGTTTGCAGCCTAGTAAATGTACTAACCTAACACTATTTATTTCTAGGAGTGTGTCTGTGTAAGTAATTAATCACTGGTGTGTTTTTTGTTTTTTTTTACTACTTACTGCTCGAATAAGGTAGTAGGAATTGTTTGAGTAAACTCAAAGCACTGGGTTACTAAAACAAATACTGGTGTTTAAAAAGCACTGTTTAAAAATACTGGTGTGTAAAAAGCACTGTTACCTGTAGAGCGGGGGCTGGTAAGAGACAAAGGAAAGGCATTTTTTTTTCTTTTCTCTGATTGGATGGGGGTGTAGCTAATTGGTTTAAATTGGCTGAGGGCTGTTGGCTCTTTGGTTTTGAACCTCATTTAAGTCATTTCTCCAGAGCGATCAGCTCTTGAGCGATTTTCTTTCAAAGGGATTTTCTGTTTTAAAGGGATTTGTCTGTTTTTAAGGGGAGAGAAAGCGTTAAGAAACAAAAGCATTTAGAACAAGAAAGGGTTTAAGAACAGCACTGCTATTTCTCTGCTGTGTATTGCTGTGTATTGCTGTGTCTCTGGTGTGTATTGCTGTGTCTCTGGTGTGTATTGCTGTTTAGTATGGACAGTTTTGTTGGGGCCGTGCAGTGTGCATCCTGCTGCATGTATGGGATCTTGGAGCAGCCGCCCCAGGGGACCTATGTATGTGTCAGATGTGAGTGGGTTGCACATTGGAATCTGAGGTCCAGAATCTAAAGGGTAAACTTGCAAAATTGCAGGGCTTGGCAAATCTGGGGGAAATGCAGGTACTGGCAGGGGCCAGTAAACTGGAGGGTGGAGATGGGGCAGATAAGGTGGAGAAGGAAGATAGATTTGTAAGGGTCACCAGGGGAAGTAGGTGACGGAAGGATAGGGACGCTTCTTCCCAGCTGGTCGATCCCAACAGATTTGCCATTTTAGGCGAAGATGTGGAGGACGATGGCTCGGAAGCAGCATGTATGGAGCGGGCCTTTCCCTTGAGCACCCAGGGGACAGCCATCTCCAATACAAGGGAGGGAGAACTGGGGGTTAGGAAGGATAGGCAGGTGGTAGTGGTAGGGGACTCCATTATTAGAAGGGTGGATAGGGTAATCTGTTGCCAAGACCCTGCATGCCGAACAGTGTTGTCTGCCTGGTGCTAGGGTTCGACATGTGGTGGATCGTGTAGACAGATTATTGGGTGGGGCTGGGAGTGACCCGGCGGTCTTGGTTCACATTGGTGCCAATGACAAAGTTAGAGGTGGAGGTGAGGTCCTTAAAAATGATTTCCGAGAATTAGGGGCCAAGTTAAAAGCAAGGACCTCCAGGGTAGTGATTTCAGAAATACTACCGCAGCCACGTGCTACGCTAGGGAGACAACGGGAGCTCAGGAGTATAAATGCGTGGCTAAGAGGGTGGTGTAAGGAGATGGGGTTTGGGTTTTTAGAGAACTGGGCTGATTTTTCTGTTGGCTACAGGCTCTTTAGTAGAGACGGATTGCACCTCAATGGTGATGGTGCAGCTGTTTTGGGGGAGAAGATGGCTTGGGGGTTGGAGGAGATTTTAAACTAGGTATGGGGGGGAGGGAACGTTGAACTACACAGGGGTAGATAGAGAAGTTAGGGATCAGGGGGCTATTAATGCAACGGAGGGAGGAAAAGGGGGAGGGGGAGCATAGAGGATAAGGAGGCATGTACATCCATGTATGGAAGTAAATCAATTGATAATCTAAAATGTATGTTTACAAATGCAAGAAGTCTGGCTGGAAAAACCGGCGAACTTGAAATAATAGCTTTAAAGGAAAGGTATGATGTAATTGGTATAGCAGAATCATGGCTTAATGATTCACACGACTGGACAGTAAATATTGAAGGATACTCCTTATTTAGACATGACTGAGTTAATAAGAAAGGAGGAGGAGTATGTATGTATGTTAAACAGGAATTGAAGCCAAATTTAAAAGATGGAATAGATGGGGAAGTAAACGATACGGCAGAAACATTATGGGTGGAACTGTGTACAGGAAGCAAGAAGGTAGGTAAATTAAATGCCGGGGAGGAGGTGGAAATGAATCTCCATATGCAGTTGGTGAAGGCTGCTGGTATGGGGCATGTTCTGGTTATGGGGGATTTTAACAACCCTGACATAGATTGGAGTAAGGGAACTGCCAGCACCACAAAAGGTATAAAGTTCTTAAATTTCCTATATGATCATTTTCTTTCACAGATGGTAGAAGTTCCTACTAGACAGAATGCGTTGTTGGATCTGGTGATATCTAATAACCCTGAGCTCATTATGGAGATGAAGGTAATGGGAAGCTTAGGGAATAGTGACCATGATATAGTGTCATTTAATATAGGTTGCAAAAAACTAAAGTGCACTGGGTTAACAAAAACTTTTAACTTTAGGAAAGCTAATTTTATGCTGTTAAAGGAATCGCTCCTGCTCATAGACTGGGGGGTACTGTTTCTAGGTAAAGATACTGAGCAGATGTGGACCACTTTTAAAGGGATATTAAACTATTACATTTCTAAATTGGTACCTTTAGGTAACAAGTGTAAAAAAATTAGATCCAGTCCTGCATGGCTTAATGCTCAGGTAAAAAGTGAAATGGAAAAAAAGAAAAAGGCTTTTAAAATTTTGAAAACAGAAGGCACAGAACAGGCTTACAGGGAGTATAAAAGCTGTAATAAAGAGTGCAAGAAAGCAATTAAACTAGCTAAAATAGAAAATGAAATATAGATTGCCGAACAAAGCAAGTCCAACCCCAAAATGTTTTTTAAGTATATAAATGGTAAAAAGATGAGGACTGACAATGTGGGACCATTAAATAATGGAGCTGAGGTGGTTGTAGAGGATGCCGAAAAGGCTAATCTGCTAAACCGTTTTTTTACATCGGTTTTTACTGTTGAGAATCCTTGTCCTTACAGTAGGGATTGTAATAATATGCAGGGAAGAAATGAAGAGTTTTCACATTGGATAACAGGATATGGTACGGAAACAATTAGACAAAGTTAATATCAATAAAGCGCCAGGACCAGATGGATTGCATCCTCGGATTTTAAAGGAGCTTAGTTCAGTTCTATCTAGACCACTGTTTCTCATCTTTTTAGATTCGCTTTTGTCTGGGGATGTGCCACTGGATTGGAAAAAAGCCAATGTAATACCAATATTCAAAAAAGGTAGTCGTTCACAGCCTGGAAACTATAGGCCTGTAAGCCTAACATCAGTGGTAGGGAAGGTGATGGAAACCTTGTTAAGGGATCATATCCTTGACTTTGTTTCCAGAGATCATCTTATTAGTAGTAGTCAGCATGGATTTATGAGAAATAGATCATGCCAGACAAATTTAATTGGTTTTTATGAAGAAGTGAGTAAGAAGTTAGATTCAGGCACAGCAGTGGATGTGGTTTATTTGGATTTTGCAAAAGCTTTTGATACTGTGCCACATAGGCGACTAATGTATAAACTGAGGACTGTTGGCCTTGAAGAAAACATTTGTTCATGGATAGAGAACTGGTTATTGGACCACAAACAGAGAGTGGTGGTTAATGGAGCTACATCTATGTGGACTAAAGTTCTAAGTGGAGTGCCTCAGGGTTCTGTACTGGGGCCGCTTCTGTTTAATCTGTTTATAAATGACTTAGAAGGGGGCATTGAGAGCAAGGTCTCAGTATTTGCTGATGACACTAAACTATGCAGAGCTTTGGAAACTTCCAATGATGTGCAAGTGCTGCAAGCAGACCTAGATAGATTATCAAAATGGGCAGCAGAATGGCAGATGAGATTCAATGTTGATAAATGTAAGGTGATGCATTTGGGATTTAATAATTCCTGTGCCACCTACACCATAAATAACTCTGTGTTAAGTGCATCTGTAATGGAAAAAGATTTGGGGGTTCTGGTAGATAACAGACTTACCATAGCAAACAATGCCAGATAGCAACGGCTAGAGCTAGCAAGATATTGTCTTGTA
Organism: Hymenochirus boettgeri; assembly: GCA_019447015.1. NCBI lineage: Eukaryota > Metazoa > Chordata > Amphibia > Anura > Pipidae > Hymenochirus > Hymenochirus boettgeri. The sequence continues at coordinate 224,107,652 of CM033475.1, forward strand.
TAAAAAGGGGAATAGATTCAAGAGAGAAAAATATTATTCTCCCTCTTTACATGGCACTGGTAAGGCCTCATTTGGAATATGCGATGCAGTTTTGGAATCCCATATACAAAAGGGACATCTTGGAAATTGAGGCAGTTCAGAGAATGGCAACCAAATTAATAAGGGGAATGAAGGGCTCGAATATGCAGGCAGATTAGACAAGTTAGGGCTGTTTACATTGGAGAAGCGACGTTTGCGTGGGGACATGATAACCTTATACAAATATATTAATGGGCCATACAATGAACTCTCTGGTGCATTGTTCACTAATAGGTCATATCAGAGGACTCGTGGACATCCTTTAAGGTTGGAAGAAAAGAAGTTTCATCTTCAGGCTAGGAGAGATTTCTTTACAGTGAGAACGGTGAAACTGTGGAACTGTCTTCCAGCAGAAGTGGTAATGGCAAGTTCATTGAATAGCTTTAAAAAAGGCCTGGATAAGTTTCTAAAACTAAAAAATATTGAGAATTACTGGTATTAATGAATATAGATCTGGTTGATCCAGGGATACTTTCCGATTGCCGTTTGGAGTCAGGAAGGAATTTTTTCCCCCTTTTTAGCTGGGGTTTTTTGCCTTCCTCTGGATCAACTGTTAGGTAGGGTTAAAAAAAAATATATATATATAAAGAGGGTGAATTGGTTGGACTTGATGGACGAATGTCTTTATTCAACCTTAATTACTATGTTACTATGTTACTATGTTACAGGGAGTAAAAAATAATCCAATAATAGTGCAGATTTACCCTTTAAAATGTTCTATTTGTTTTTCTTTGCATTTGTCCCGTTTAAAAATTTTAGTGAAATTGTATAAAATAAAGGGCATGCTCACCCCTCAAGTGAGATTGGATTATATAGGTAAATCCCACACGAAACCTGAAGAAATCTGAAAGATGTAGGACTAACCTGTTGTGCAGCAAAATGTTTTTCTCCCCATCCCTCTGCCTATCAAAAGGTTTCCGTCTCCTCTCTTTAAGCTCTACAAGCTTGAATAGCATTCAATCTTTGGCTGTGGTGTCAGCTGTCACATCTGTGACTGACAGCTGCTAACTGGATAAACCATAAAGCATAAAGAGGGGTAAAAGAACATCATTCAGTATTTCAGGTTAGTCTTACACCTCTCAGATTTCTAACTATTGCATTTACAGGGTTTGAGGGGTAATTTACACATATATCATTTTAAATTTGCTTTTTAATAAAAAGTGATATTAAATGTTTCTTCTCCATAATCCTTGTATATATCTAAGGTTCATCAATCCATTTCAAACATGGAAGCTATAGAATAAATCATACGGAGGAACCCCAGACATAGATTGCAAACTCTTTATTGTTGACCAACGACAGATTATCTTGTCTTCTACCTTCATTAAACTGTATTAACAGAGAGAAAAGGAATTAATGTTCCCTCCATGTAATGATGTGAAATGTCACTCACAACTATCACCATGATTTGTACCAAATCCAAACGTGGACAGATTGTCCTGAAGATTCGGATTCTCGCTCCTCTCGCTCTGCAGTCACTTCCTGTGTTACTGTGTCCTCTCGAACGCATCCTTGACATTTGGAATAATCCATTAGCAACATTGGGTTTTATGTTCTAACTCTACGATTGAGCAACAAGCAATCTGCATCAAACATAACACACCAGGGGGAGAGCCAGTAACAATTGTATAAATGAGTCTAATATCCAGACTGGACACTGTAATATCGGGTTAGGGTGGGTTTATGACTTTACAGAGGATTACGCTAAACGTTACAAATTGTGCATCAAGGTATCCAACTCCCATTGGTCAAAGCTCCTCGATGCCATAAATGCCACAACTTGATTACAGCACCACTGGAGCGAAGTCAGGTAAGCTGCAACTAATGCTAACTAACAGGTCCCGACCACTTCCGCATTCATCGTACCTATAGTGCGCACGCACGATAATGCGCGCTATAATTACACTCAAGTGTTCACGACCTGTCAGTGGAGCCGGCGGTGGATCCTGCACAAGGTAAGTTCTTACCTTCATTCCCAGCTACATCTAAATTAATTAAAGACAGGGGGTAAGTCATAGCTCCTTTAACCCCCTTTCTTCAATTAATGCAATAAAGGAATAGTTTACTATGTGGTCCAAATATGACTTTAGGTAAATAGATCGGAATTGCTCCCCTGAGAATTTCTGCAATTTATTTCCATTGTTTATTTTGCACAGTTTTGAAGATATTTACATTTTTGTGTGTGATTATCTTACAGCTCCATGTGGCCCCACCCATTTGTGGGTGCCGTGGCCCCGCCCACTCATGAGTGCATAAGTCCCGCCCACTCACAGATGCCTAAGTCCCACCCACTTGTGGTTGTCTAAGCACCACCCACTTGCGGGTGTCTAAGCCCCACCCACTCGTGGGTGCCATGGGTTACTCAGAACCCCCCCCCCCTACAGAAAATTCTGTGGAAACAGCCTTTTCAGGCAGAGTGAGAACTCTGCCTGAAAAGGCTGTTTTCACACCGTGAAAGAGAAGGGCTGTAGATTCCCTTACCTTCTCTCTCAGGACTTCACACAGCAGAGAGGAGAAGGGACTTCCTGCCCCCCTTACACACTGAGGGAATCTGAGGCTGTGCTCGCCGGTGGTACTGTGCAGGAGAAGCCTCAGGAATGTCACATGTCAGCCTCCCACCCATTAACTTTCTGGTCAGTCATTTCTTTATATCTTGGGCTGTGGAGCACGTAGAGAGGTGGTTGATGGCTCGTTTTAAAAGATAGGAAACTGGCCTTTCATTTAAACTCAATTTAACTGTTTGGAGACCACTGTTCCCCTTTAAAAGAAAACAGCAGAATATACGCTGTGTCAAATAATAAAGGCGTAAAGTTTGTTATTTTTAACAAGTATAAAATAATGACCATCATGTAAAACGATATTGTTATGTTACAATAATAAAGTTTTATAAATATTGCCCATCGTTTCAACTCAGATCTCAACCATCAAAACTGAAATTTCAAATCGAAATAACGTTTCAACACCAAAAGTTTCTGTGGCTCGAAATGTTGGTAGTTCCACATCGAAATTCCTTTACCAGTTTCAACCAGAGGAATTTTGAACACAGGTTCGGGTGGAACTCTGGCGCATCCTTGGGTCAGTTTTAAAGGGGAAAAGGTTTGTTTGTTTTTTTTACTAATAAATTGTTGAATTGACACTAGTAGTGTGCTTCTCCACTTCTTTATTTGGTATATCTGTTGTATTCGGTTAACTTAACTGGACTTAAAATGTAGTTCTTGAAGACGTTTCACTAGTCATCCAACTGGTTTGTACAAGTCATTCTGAATTAAGAAAAGCAGATTTTCGACACCGGTGAGTTCTGTACCCTTTTCGGAATTGTGAAAAATTGTATATTCGTTAATAGAGATGGCCGAACTTTCGAAAGTTCGGTCCGTTTTCGAACTTTCGAAATATATGGAAAATTCTAAAGTTCGAAAGTTCGAAAACAGATCCATTAAAGTCAATGGGAGTCAAATAGTTCAAAAAGTTCCAATGAAAAACAATTAAAATATCAATGGTAACTTAAAGGGCAACTAAAGCCACAGAACAACACTGAACCAGAAGGCAGAACACCTTGATATAAAGCCAGTAATCAGTGTCTTACCTTTCATTTTGATATGGGTGTTGGGAAATTTACCTAAATAATATATGGTTTGTGCTCAATATCACAGCATTCTAATATCGCACAGTCTGGTCAACGACCATTATGTTCTGCCCATGCTCAGTCCTTAGCTATGGCAGAAATTCTTACAGTTGGTCACACCCATCAATAATCTCTAGCCAATCCTTTTATGGGGCAGATAAAGCAAGGAAGCATGTGACTGAGGTCAGGAGGTGTGGTCTGACACTGCACATACACACAGATACTTCATCCAGTTCTTAACAGGCTTACATTTATTTTAATACAATTTACTGAAGTCATATTATATAGCTTATTGGTGTTTTTAGGGGGGTTGTTTTCAGATTCTGGAGTATAAAAAATGGATTTAGTTCTCCTTTAATGTAAATGGCTGTGGGACCTGGGAAATGGTCTGGGGAACATGTTCTAATATCCAGGACTTTCGAAAAATCTATTTTACTCTCACTCGCGCTATTTTCGAGCTCGTTTGCGCCTAGGTACCATGTACATTTTACTCGCGGATTCGATGCTCGCGCATAAGCTTTAATGGACACTTTACTCGCGGATTCAATGTTCGCGCCTAGGTACCATGTACATTTTACTCGCGGATTCGATGCTCGCGTATAAGCTTTAATGGACACTTTACTCGTAGATTCGATGTTCGCGCCTAGATACCATGGACATTTTACTCGCGGATTCGAAGCTCGCTTATAGGTTTGAATGGACACTTTACTCGCGGATTCAACGCTCACGTTTGCGCCTAGATACCATGGACATTTCTCTCATAGATTCGATGTTCGCATATAGGCTTTAATGGACACTTTACTCGTAGATTCGATGTTCGCGCCTAGATACCATGGACATTTTACTCGCAGATTCGATGCTCGTGTATAGGTTTTAATGGACCCTTTACTCGCGGATTCGATGCTCGCATATAGGTATAATAGGCATTTTACTCGTACATTCGAACGGTCGAACATTCGATATTTATCGAAAGTACAAAAATATCGAAAATCCAAGAATAGTTCAAGAATTCTAATAGTTCGGTTCGAGTTCGAGTTCTAGTCCATCTCTATTCGTTAACCATTGAAAGTAGCTTTGGATTTTCTAGGGTTACAGAAAATATCAAACGTTCTGGAAGTTCCGAGTCGGAACCAGGTCCCAAAACGAACACAGATTCTATCCCTACTAATGAAAAGTGTTCAAGAAATTGAATGACTAAACTAGTTGATCTAACTAAATACTACAGATATTTGACAAGCATACAGTATTTAAATTAAAAATAAATTTAAAAAAATGTAAAATGTTTTTTAGCAGACAGTATAGCGATATTTTGGAGAAAGAAAATCTAGGCAGGACAGAGACACCTATTGTTAAAAAGTACAATTGCAAGCTAAACATATTTTAGTCTGTTTACATGAAGGGATACAAAGTGAAGATAAACTAAAATTCACAGTGACTCCTGAAGAGTTACTCTTCTACTCAAACCTATCATGCTGCGGTCAGACTGATTTTCTTCGTCACTGACACATCTCTCTCTAAATGTGTTTTCTAGAAAAGAGGGAAGAGACCTTATCAACCGCTTTTTGAAGTCACGACCGATAAAAACGTAGACGATGGGATTCAGGCAACTGTTGAAAAATGCCAAGCAGCAGGAGATATTGAGGACCACAAACTCCATGTTTGCGCTCATTGGAACGTTCATGAATTCCAGAAGAGGTAAGAAATGAAAGGGGAACCAGCAGATAAAAAAACAAAGTACAATGGTAACGACAACCCTGAAAGTCCGTTCAGAGCCTAAGATATGTTGTCTTCTCCTCACTCTAATTAAAATGAGAAGATAGCAAAATAGGATGAAGGTAAATGGAATGAGGAACATGACTACAAACTTTACCAAGAGCATAACTTTATATCGGTGTCGGTGGATGTCCTCTTCATATGCATAGATGGGATAGCAATAAAACCTGTTCTCATAATCGTCTTGCTTGATATCATAGAAAGCAAAAAACGGAGAGCTTAAAACCAAACACGTCAGCCAAATAACCACTGATATGATGATTGCTAACTTGGAGGTTCTGCGATTTTTAGACCAAACTGGGCACAAGACGGACGTACAACGGTCAATGCTGATGACCATTAAGAAGAAGGTACTGACATACATATTTAGGTGTAGCACGGTGAAAATGACTTTGCACATTATCTGACCGAATGGCCAGTGACCTTCCATGGCCAACTCCGTTATCTGTAGCGGGAAAAAAATATTAAAAGTAAAATCGGCTACAGCGAGGTTGAGGAACCAAATGATGTTCACCATTTTCTTCATTCTGAATCCAGCAATCCAGATAACCAATCCATTGCCAGCAATACCCAATATAAAGGTAATACTATAGCACAGTATACATATCACTTGAATCACATGGAAGATATTATCATCTATGTAATCTTCCTCCTCATTTATATCCTCCATTGAAAAGTTTGCTTCTGTGGAACTGTTCACCCAGTCTAGGGAGAAAGAAATATTTTCCATATCCAGCAGTCCTGCCAAGGGCAAAAAGAAAGGTAGAAAAGATTAATAGAAATAATGTTGTTTGAGAACCAGTAAACCACTGAGCAAACTCACAAGGTTCATGGTAAAAACTATTTTCTTTATACAGATCTTTAGGGAAACTAAATTCTATGGAATTTCTAACGGAATTCTATGATTGCCGTATGATTCTTGAGTTGTCCTTGCCCCCCCCCCCCTCAACCAGAGCTGTCAATTAACTACTGGGTGACCTGTGTGTGACCACTAGAGATGAGACCCGGTATCAAAACAAACCTAGTTTTGTTTTGGAACTGTTGATTTTAAAATCTGTAGATTTGGTGAAAATGTTTTTAATTCCGAAATTCAAAACTTGGTACTGTTCATCTCTAGTGCACTTTCTGTAACAAAGGTCGAGGAGCCACTAAAACTAATTCTTACTCTTCTCTGCTGTTATGTACGTATGTATAGTTTATTTATAAAGAGCCACTTGGGGACGCAGCACTGTTCAAGGGAAAAAAAAGGTCATACAAGGGAGGCAAATACATAAATAGTTCAGTACATAAATATAGAATTTATATAAACATAATTTTAACTATATAAGTGCTAGAGCTTTCCCACTAGAGGAACTAGAGCTTAAAATCTAGTTATGGCTACCTATCTGCTGGTTGGCAATTATAGAATGATGGTTTTTTACTTCAAAGATTTAGTTCACCAGTTAGAATGGACTAGAAAGGGCAACTATAGTTTCAGATTGGATTATACTCATTTATGCAGTGCAAAGTACAGATACAGTAGCAAGGATGTAGCAGACCCTACTCAAACCTCCTGTTGTAAACCCTTAGCCCTGCGGTGAGCTGTACAGACCAGTGCCTCCTCCCTCTGCTCAATGAGCTTTTTATAAGCTTGAGCGTGTGCAGGGGAGGCAGCAGGGGAAACAGCAGCCAATCATTGGTTGACTGCATGGAGGATGGAGCCAGTTTACTCCAGAATGGAAATAATAATTATCCTTTAATATCTGTAGTAACGCATCTAACAAAGCGCTGAAAATATTAGTTTGGGTTAGGGGCAGGTAACTATAAAGTCGCCGTTTTTTTGCTTTAAGGGTGGAGATGACCGTTAAAATAACTTTCTGTTTGTTTTCTTTTCTAATTTATAGCAATCTAAAGACATCCCTGTATGAATGTATCTGTATCTGCAAATGAAACAAAGAAAGCCCCATCTTATCATTGATTCACTTTACAGTTAAAATGTTAATCTTTGTGTCCAGGTTCTCCAATCACTTCCATACACTTCCTGTCTGTTAGATCAGTGACATGACAATCAGATAGAAAAATAGAGAAAAATAGAGAGCTAAGTAAGAAAACTAACAAATAAATACATACAGTACATTAACTTAAATACAATAAAGGGCGCGGATTAGCATGGATTAAACAATCATTTAGCAGGGCCTGAAGCATTTCCAAAACTTGCACCCGATGCAATAAACTAAAAGTTACAATGTTGTGCAAGACAATAGCCTATTAACGTTGGGGCACAAAACCTGCACTCCTTACCTTATCTCTCTAATGCAGTGATTGTCGCAACTCGATTACTTGAACATGGAAACATTGTAATGTAAGGAGTGTAGTGCAAGTTCATAGCATAGCCCTGTCTGCTTTTAGGGGAATCTACCCTTCTAGACAGGGATGTCCAACCTGCAGCCCATCAACTGTTTAAAAAAAAAATCCAATTCACATGCCCTTGTCGCATTATTTTTGGCCCCTCCTATTAATAAAAAGCCTGAATATCTAGAAGCAGCTATTTGAACAATATGCCTAAAATAACTATGTAACTATGTATACCCAGCCAGCCTTGCAGGCCAGAGTATTTTTTTACATTAATATTAGGATTAAACATTTTAAAATTAGAATCCATGTAAAACTTCTGAATTTTACACTATAATTTACTTATCTCCCCCTAGTGGATATAAACTGAAAATTCAGCACAATTTAATATCCATTACTAATATATTACCCATTACACTTTACAAGTAAAACTTCTAGTATTAAAGACAATCATATAGAATATTCGACCCTTTGTACACTGTAGCAAGATTACTGAATGGTGTCATCGTTCAAATAAACATGGTCCATTGATTGGTTAATAATCATTCACCTTAAAGAGAAATGTTACTATAAAATTTGACATATAACAGAAAATGGCACAGAGTGCACCTCATTTGAAATCATTATCTGATACCATATTAGAAATGTCAGCTGTTCCCAACCTTACCCAATAAAACATGCAAGGGCTGAATTCTTTCTCTCCTGGCCTGAGCCGTCTTCTTCCTTTATGGTTTCCAACAAACACAACATATCATCACCCTTGTGTGTGTTTTGTACATATATTTCCTTCTGTGATAGCGAAATAGCTTTATCTATAGAAAAGCTACAATCACAAATCTGCTGCCTTAACTAAGCAAAGATTATTATCTCCAAACCTCAAACTTCCTGGACAGCTAAACTCTAGTAACAACTTTAGATGTTTAAGTGAGAGGGGATGGAATGTTTTGGGGTGTTAGAAATCTTCTTACTCTTCTTACTCTTACCTCTCTACCATTGAGAAATATGGTCAAGATTGGAATATTAACCAATCACATTTTGAGGTGTTTCTTAGCAATCCTATATATAGGGGTTGTTAGGTTTTTATATATTCTGTATAATCACTTAGCCTAATAGCAGCCATTTTGTTTTTCGACGCCATTTTGTGTCCATATTACTTAGTCTGTTTTTCTCAAAATGTACCAAGCCCAAGCTGTTTCTCATGGCCATAGATAATACGTTATCTCAAGGTCTTTTGCCTCCTACATTCCAAGGTTTTAGTGCGTCATCGGCAGACACTGTGTCTGGCCACGCCCCCTTTTTCTCTTTGTGAAAACCCAATGTAACGTGTGAATAAACTGAGAAACTGGGCTCTACTACACCAGGTGTGTTGTGTGGTCCATTTCTTCCAGCGCTGAAGGTCTCTAAATGGGTCTGACAGGCATCAATAAAGTCGGGCGTGACTAGAATAGGATATTTATTCTTTCAGGGGTGTGCACTGATGTGGTGCTCAGAGGATGTCTGAAAAGAAAAAAAGCTTCTAGAAGACAGCAGAGAAAAAAATGCAGCAGATAAGAAGGTCCTTTTTAGGGTCACAATGGGCATTTTAGGGGCCATGGGAGTCTCAGACTCAACCTGCAAGTCCCCACTACCCTAAAGGCTTTTTTAAGAAGAAAGTAGCTTGAAAGTCAAGTGATACAATTATTGTATTTAGTGGATTGCAAATCATCAAAATGTCTTGTTCAGAATTCTCTATTCTGTATAAATGTCAAGAGCTGAAAGCAGTCAGTGATAATAGATACCAGACCACGTAACTAAAATCTTGTGTTCTGTGCAATGAATCTTTTTTCATAGATCAGAAAATTGCAATCACCATGTTGAGTTTTTTTTTTTGCATTGACTGCTAATTAACTTTGCAGAGGAATAACCCACTAAAACATTGATAAATCACAGATGATGTACATTATCATTAAAGGAAAAATTCTCTCAATAAATGAACTATTCATTTTTTTTGCATTAATTGAATAACAGGGAGAACCTCCAGGAGCCAGGAACGAAGGGGGGAATCTTACCCACGAAGGTGATCAGCTGGCTCCTGTGACAGGTTCAGGCTATTTCCAGTTTTAACTAAACTATAGCACCCTACAGTTTAGTTAAAGCCAGAAACCGAAACTGTCCTTTAACACCTCCACTTCCTTTTCCTGAGGCCTGTGGTTTACTTTATAAAAGTAAATGGGAATGATCCAGTCAATTTAGTCCAGAAGACCCATAATTGAATAATAAATTATAATAAAGTACTAAGTGGGGTGCCACAGGGTTCTGTGCTGGGGCCGCTTCTATTTAATCTATTTATTAATGATTTGGAAGTGGGTATTGTCAGCAAGGTTTCTGTGTTTGCTGATGACACAAAACTTTATCGACCATTAAAAACTTCAGAGGATGTGCAATCGTTGCAGGGGGATCTAGATAGATTATCACATTGGGCTGCTAAGTGGCAGATGAAATTCAATGTTGATAAATGTAAGGTGATGCATTTTGGACTTCAAAATCCTTGTGCTACTTATGCTATAAATGGCTCTGTGTTAAGTGAATCCCTGTTGGAAAGGGATCTTGGAGTTTTGGTGGATAACAAACTTAAAGGTAGAAAGCAGTGCCAGGCGGCAACAGCCAGAGCCAGCATGGTATTGTCTTGTATAAAGAGAAGTATGTATTCAAGGGAGGAAAATGTAATTCTCCCTCTTTACAAAGCATTGGTAAGGCCTCATTTGGAATATGCAGTGCAATTTTGGAATCCTGTGTACAAAAAGGACATCTTAGAAATGAAAAGGGTTCAGAGAAGGGCAACTAAATTAATAAGGGGATTGGGGGAGCTTGAATATGAAGAGAGACTGGAAAAGTTACAATTATGGACGCTGGAGAAAAGGCGCTTGCGTGGAGATATGATTACTGTGTATAAATACATTAACGGGCCATACAATAAACTATCTGGGGCATTGTTCACCAATAGAACATGTCAAAGGACACGAGGACATCCCTTAAGACTTGAAGAAAAAAGGTTTAGGCTTCAAGTTGGGAAAGGGTTTTCACTGTGAGAACGGTAAGGCTATGGAACTGTCTTCCAGTGGACATTGTTATGGCAGGTTCATTGGTCAGTTTAATAAAAAGATGGATGAGTTTCTGCAAACAAGGAATGTTACAAGTTACTGGTATTGATACATAAAGTTGAGTTGGAGTTGATCCAGGGAAATTTCCGATTGCCACTTGGAGTCAGGAAGGAATTTTTTTTTTCCCCCTTCATAAATTTGGTGGGTTTTTTTTGCTTTCCTCTGGATCAACAGTTAGACAGGAAATGAGGATATTGCTAGATGGGTTGAACTGGATGGACGTGTGTCTTTATTCAACCTGAAATACTATACTAAATTGTATAAATATTTTGTTTAAGTTTTAAATATAAAGCTTTATGTTCAAATTAGGAGGAAACGTAAGGGGAACATTTATAAATGCCATGCCTTTACCGACATTCTAAAATGCAGATCAGTATTTTACATTGCTATCTTTATTTTGCCCTATGATCAGAAATTACCATCCGTGGCACCCGACACCAATACCACACAGTATTTTGTAATTTGCTATAAGCCATAGATCCCTGTTGCCTTTACAGTGCCAGTATTTTACACCCACAATAAGAATTTTACAACCATGGGATAAAACGGCATTAATCAGTACATTTCAGCCATGTGATACATTTCTGATGTGGCTAGTATAGAGCCGTGGTATTTGCCAATACTGTGTGATTATAAATTGTTTCTTTAGCTTGGCTAAGGATGGTTGTGCCATTTTGTTGTCCTTCAGATGCAATTTTGGGGTGAAGTGAGTCACTTTGAAACATTAATCAATAGGAGCATGGTAATTTACAGGAGCTGGCAGAGCTATTATAGAGGTGAGGTGAGTTGACTTGCTGTTCTCCTCAATAATAGCACTGATGACATCACATTTGACTTGCTACAGTTGTGATACATGTACTGTATGGTCATAGGATCTCTATTTTGTAAACATGGAGAATCCATTGTCTATCTTCTTCCCGTCTAGTTTCTAAATGATATGTCATTAAAACTATATCAGACACATTATCTACATTATAACTGTAACATCGCTATAGTTTTTAAAACCATTTTCAATCCCCTTTAACCAGATGCTTATAATATAGGTTTTAAATGATGATTGGGCCACATTAGGTGACTGTGGTCTCTTTGTTACTATGGATTCTCCAATGAGAATCTTGCCCAACGTGTTTCCTGACAGAACCTCTGTGCTGGGATTTCCCTACATAAATGAACATACAGTATTACCTTCTAGGATCTCAATGAACAGAATCTGTGTTACCAGTGTCGGAGTGGCCCATAGGGTTACAGGAAAATCCCCCGGTGGGCCCACTGCCCATTCAACCAAGAAAACAGAGAAAACTGCTAAAACCAAAGAGACAGTAAGGAATGCATTTTAATAACCAACAGGGGTCAGTAGGAGTAAGATAGATATGTAAATATGTAATAATAAATATATGAAATGTTAGGTGGGCCCCTAAACTCGTCCTGGTGGGCCCCTGGTCACAAAGTTCCTGGTGGGCCCCAACAGGTCCGACACTGTGTGTTACTGTAAACAACAGTACAAAGTCTTAGAATATTTTTCTATCAGTAACAAATGATAGAACCAGTTTGAGTGCAAGGCCAGTCATTTCCTTTATTAAAATACTGCATGTAAAATACATATATACAATATAAACATGTTACATGGGATGTAACATCAACTCAACTCAGTGACATGCTGTTCTTGTTATTAAGCATTTAGCTACACAGAGTGAGAACTGACACATTTCTATTACCATACAGATATCTTAAAGGGATACGTTTGTCTACACGAACTAATGTTGGGCTCTGTTAAGCTTTAAATCTTGTCCTCAACAGAGATTTTCCTTAAAGATTTATTGCTCCTTCTTCTTCTTCTTCTTGGGCCTCATTTACCCGGAGCCTCAATCAATCTAGGTAAATGTCCCATACGCTATTCAATATCACAATTATGCTTGAGAAGTGGCTTTGCTATTTGCAGACTTTAAACGCCAGCTGTGGGATGGCATAAAAAAGTTTCACAAAAAATGGGGCAATCCCGATATTGAATCGCTCGCACAGGCTGCGTGGATGTCTTTGGCGAAACCTTATCATTTCATAGAAACAAAAGGAAACTAGAAAAGCAAAATAAATGATTGTTGGCCACCTTGAGCACTTTGTTCTAATCCCCCCACTTGTATGCTGTCCCACCCACTCAAATTGTAAGCTCTTCGGGGCAGAGATTTCAATTCAATTTTCAAGGCTTACCACACACATATATCAATTTATTTCTAATTTAAATAAATGTGTATTCTTATTCTATGTAAGAAACTTCATTTTATTTTTATTTATCTATATAATTGCTTGAACATATCACCTTGTTTGTATAAAAATTCAATAAGAGTTCTTCAGGGAGATTCAATAAAAGTTCTTCAGGGTTATTCAATAAAAGTTCTTATCTTTTAAAATGGTGCTAATTTCGCCCCATCCAATCAGATGTTAGCTTTCAGATGTTAAATAAAATCTGAATGATGGGGGCAAAATTAACACCATTTTAAATGATAAGAACTTTTATTGAATAACCCTGATTATCGTTTAAAATGGTGCTAATTTTGCCCCAACCAATCATATCTTATTTAACATTTGAAAGCTAACATCTGATTGGTTGGGGCAAGATTAGCACCATTTTTAACAATAAGAACTTTTATTGAATAACCCAGCTTATCGTTTAAAATGGTGCTAATTTTGCCCCAACCAATCAGATCTTATTTAACATTTGTAAGCTTACATCTGATTGGTTGGGGAAAAATTAGCACCATTTTAAATGATAAGAACTTTTATTGAATCTCCCTGTCTGTATTTTATAATGTACAGTGCTGCGTGCCCTAGTGGCGCTTTATAAATACAATTTTACATACACACAAATACTTAGATATTATTAGCACTAGGCCTACAAAGAATAAACTCCCTATCAGACAGTTACAAGTTTACAATAAGGAAGTTTTAGAAATATCTCTTTTTCATGTTGACTTCCTTAAGCTCTTTCTTGTTTTTCCAGCCATATAGGACATAGACAAGTGGGTTAAGGCAACTATTGACACAAACTAAGCAGTACCCAATACCTGCCACTATATCTGCATAAAAATCAATCTCAACCCCCAGAATTTGCAGTAAAAGCATTGTATTGTAAATGGAACTGCAGAGGAAGAAGCACGTGGTAACTGTAATAATAATCTTTAGAGTCCGACTTGTCCTAGTGACTCTTTCGAGTTTTCTAATGCGACATGCAATGATCCCGTAGCAGATAAGAATGGCAGAGCAAGGGATCAGGAATGCGGAAATAAATCTCGTTATAACTAATGCATTGTGCCTTAGATAATAAGTCTGCTCATCATTTGGGTTTTCATAAGTTACGTATACGAGAGTACAATAGGAAGTGTTTTTGTAATGATTGTATTCAACGTTTAAAAAAACAAAGTATGGTACGTTCAACGTGAAAGATAGGAACCAGGTAACCAATGAAATCACAGTTGCTCTTTTGGAAGTTCTGTGAATTGCTGACCATAATGGGTACATAACACAAATGCAACGATCAACACTGCTTATCATTAAAAATAAGACACTAACAGACATATTCAGGAAAAATAAACTATACACAACCTTACAAGTTATTTGGCCAAAAGGCCAATGGTGCAAGACCCATTCTGCTGTAGCAAAAGGAAGAGACAGACAGAAACAAAAATCTGCAATGGCGAGGTTGAGAAACCAGATAATATTAATTGTCCGTTTCATTTTGAAACCAGTGAACCAGATGACAAGTCCGTTGCCCACAACCCCTAAAATAAAGGTTATGCTGTAAACAGTGATATACGTGACTTTTAGGAAGATGTACCAGATGTTGTCCTCGTATCCATATATATAATCTTCAGAGGAAGAGTAAATGGAATTGAGTGCACTTGTGTAATTCATTATTTTCCAGCTTTGATCTGCAGAGGAAAAAAAAAAGTTATTCATAATGTTAATACGAACCTATTTTGCAGGATTTGTGGCTCATTTATGAGTGACCATGCAGTTCTAACATCTAACAAATATCTAACATGAATCCAGTGGATCCAGTGGATAGAGTTTAATCCCCGGTAAATCCAGTGGCTAGAAATTTTGTTCCCCAATATATCCAGTGGATAGAGAGTTTAAAGGATAAGTGCACTGTAAAATCAAGTTAAGTTTAATAGTAAGATCCTTGTATCGTGTGATGACGTCACAATCCTTGTATTGCGCGATGACGTTACAATCCTTGTATCGGGTGATGACGTCACACGTGAGACAAGGATTGTGGAATCACTCCAATTAGGCTAATTTACAACTACATTTAACGGAAGTGCTACTGATCTGGTCAAACATTTATGCAAACATAGAAAAGATAATCAATGCACATTCCTAGGCCCCATACAATATCATATTATCTGCACACTGGCATACTTTATAAATAAAGGGGTGCATTGATTATATTTTCTATGTAACATCACACGCATGCACGAGCATGCATACAGACACCACAAGCACGTATTTGGAGGCTAAGGGAAGAGGGGAAGCAAGCAACCTTCAGAGGGAGGAGCTCACCAGCCTTACCTTCACATCCAAGATGTCACCAACTTTACAGCCTCACAGGTAGACTCAGGGGGGGGAGATTTTTTAAAGCGGCATCTTACTATTAAATTAAACTTGATTTTACAGTGCAGTTATCCTTTAATAGCCAGTAAATCCAGTGGATAGAGAGTTTGTTCCCGAATGTATCCAGTGGATAGAGAGTTTAATCCCCAGTGAATCCAGTGGATAGAGAGTTTAATCCCCAGTGAATCCAGTGGATAGAGAGTTTGTTCCCCAATGGATCCAGTGGATAGAGAGTTTAATCCCCAGTAAACCCAGTGGATAGAGAGTTTGTTCCCCAATGGATCCAGTGGATAAAGTTTAATTCCCAGTGAATCCAGTGGATAGAGAGTTTGTTCCGCAATGGATCCAGTGGATAGAGAATTTAATCCCCAGTGAATCCAGTGGATAGAGAATTTAATCCCCAGTGAATCCAGTGGATAGAGAATTTAATCCCCAGTGAATCCAGTGGATAGAGAGTTTGTTCCCCAGTGGATCCAGTGGATAGAGAGTTTAATACCCAGTGAATACAGTGGATAGAGAGTTTGTTCCTGAGTGAATCCAGTGAATAGATTATAATCCCCAGTGAATCCAGTGCATAGAGTGTTTAATCTTCTGAGAATCCAGTGGATAGAGAGTTTGTTCCCCAATGTATCCAGTGGATAGAGAGTTTAATCCCCAGTGAATCCAGTGAATAGAGTTTAATCCCCAGTGAATCCAGTGGATAGAGAGTTTAATCTTCTGTGAATCCAGTGGATAGAGAGATTGTTCCCTAATGTATCCAGTGGATAGAGAGTTTAGTCCTCTGTGAATCCAGTGGATAGAGAGTTTGTTCCCCAATGTATCCAGTAGATAGTTAATTCTCAAATGTTTCCAGTGGATAGAGAGTTTATTCCAAAATGTATCCAGTGGACAGAGAGTTTAATACACAGTGTATCCAGTAGATAGAGAGTTGAATACACAGTGTATCCAGTAGATAGAGAGTTTATTCCCAAATGTTTCCAGTGGATAGCGAGTTTATTCCCAAATGTTTCCAGTGGATAGCGAGTGTATTCCAAAATGTATCCAGTGGATAGAGAGTTTAATACTCTGTGTATTCAGTGGACAGAGAGTTTGATCTCCAGTGGATAGAGAGTTTGATCTCCAGTGGATAGAGAGTGTATTCCCCAATGGATCCACTGGATAAAATTGAATCCCCAGTCGATCCAGTGGATAGAGAGTTTATTCTCAAATGAATCCAGTGGATAGAGAGTTTGTTTCCTAATGTATCCAGAGGAAAAAGAGTTTATTCCCGTATATATTTATACAATTTCTTTAAAAATGATATAGAGGGTGGAGGTACCCATTAAACATCAGTCAAGATCATTTTAAGCATGTGTTGTTTTGACATATTCCTTGCAACCCTAAATGATGCAGTTTTTATATTACTTAAATGACTTTGTCCAGTATGGTTTGATGGAAGGTTTAGTTTAACCATCAACCAGGATAATAATAATATGAAACTACTGATGAATCTACAGGTTAGTCCATACAGTGTAATGTGTTGAGTGCAGTATTTCTAGCCTTCAAGCCTAAAAGGGAATTTCTCACTGAAGTTCCTCTTTAAGTGTAATCAAATTAAAATAAATGAAAATAGTATGATTAACGAGTAGCGGTTAGTACACAAACAAATCCTTAATCCATCATAGTAAAGGGATTTGCTAGTATTTTTACCATTTTTCTAGTGCAGTTATATATCACTTTCCTTTATCCAAAGTCTTACCTGATAGGAATGAATGGCTTGTTGTTGTTTTTCTCCGATTCCTTCTGGTTTTTATATCAGAGATGGTAAATGTTTTACAAAGTGCGACACCAAACTTTCTGTTTTGCTCAGGCACGTTTAGTTGGTCTCTGTTGGGTCTAGAAGGTTTTTTTAATATAAAAGTTTAAAACTGGCCACAAACACACACACACACATTTTAATCGCATTAAGTCACATGGATCTCACATCCTTAAATAGCCGATAGCTGGCAGTGAAGCTGCATATCTTACATAAACACCACTCTCATGAGAATTAACTTTTCCCCTTTTTCGGTTTTATGTAAAAATCTCCCAGCAGTGCGAGGTATTAAATATTTCAACACAAACCTTTTATCAAGTGGGATGTGGTTTTTAAAGTTACAATATAATATTAAGTTAATATTAATAAATCCCCTGACCGGATAAAATACATCCTCAGGTACTTAGGGAGCTAAGTTCAGTTTTATCTAGGACATTGTTTCTTATTTTTGCAGATTCCCTCATGTCCGGTGGTGTGCCTCTGGATTGGAAAAAGGCTGATGTTATTCCAATATTCAAAAAGGGTAGTCGTTCACAGCCGGGTAATTACAGGCCTGTAAGTTTAACTTCAGTGGTGGGGAAGATACTGGAAAGTTTAATAAGGGAACATGTTCTAGAGTATGTTTCAAGGACTGACATTATAAGTAGTAACCAGCATGGATTTAGGAGGAATAGATCTTGTCAAACTAACTTGCTTGGCTTTTATGAGGAAGTGAGTAGAAATTTAGACTCTGGTATAGCAGTAGATGTAGTTTACTTGGATTTTGCAAAGGCTTTTGATACAGTCCCCCATAGGCGACTAATGAATAAGCTAAGGTCTGTTGGTCTGGGGAGTCACATTTGTACATGGATAGAAAATTGGTTAAAGAATAGGATGCAGAGAGTAGTTGTTAATGGGGCTTCATCATTATGGACTAAAGTGCTAAGTGGGGTGCCACAGGGTTCTGTGTTGGGGCCGCTTCTATTTAATCTATTTATTAATGATTTGGAAGTGGGTATTGTCAGCAAGGTTTCTGTGTTTGCTGACGACACAAAACTTTGTCGACCATTAAAAACTTCAGAGGATGTGCAATCGTTGCAAGGGGATCTAGATAGATTATCACATTGGGCTGCTAAGTGGCAGATGAAATTCAATGTTGATAAATGTAAGGTGATGCATTTTGGACTTAAAAATACTTGTGCTACTTATACTATAAATGGCTCTGTGTTAAGTGAATCCCTGTTGGAAAGGGATCTTGGAGTTTTGGTGGATAACAAACTTAAAGGTAGCAAGCAGTGCCAGGCGGCAACAGCCAGAGCCAGCATGGTATTGTCTTGTATAAAGCGAGGTATGGATTCAAGGGAGGAAAATGTAATTCTCCCTCTTTACAAAGCATTGGTAAGGCCTCATTTGGAATATGCAGTGCAATTTTGGAATCCTGTGTACAAAAAGGACATCTTTGAAATGGAAAGGGTTCAGAGAAGGGCAACTAAATTAATAAGGGGATTGGGGGAGCTTGAATATGAAGAGAGACTGGAAAAGTTACAATTATGTATGCTGGAGAAAAGGCGCTTGCGTGGGGATATGATTACTGTGTATAAATACATTAACGGGCCATACAATAAACTATCTGGGGCATTGTTCACCAATAGAACATGTCAAAGGACACGAGGACATCCCTTAAGACTTGAAGAAAAAAGGTTTAGGCTTCAAGCTCGGAAAGGGTTTTTCACTGTGAGAACGGTAAGGCTATGGAACTGTCTTCCAGTGGACGTTGTAATGGCAGGTTCATTGGTCAGTTTCAAAAAAAAGCTGGATGAGTTTCTGCAAACAAGGAATGTTGCAAGTTACTGGTATTGATACATAAAGTAGAGTTGATCCAGGGAAATTTCCGATTGCCACTTGGAGTCAGGAAGGATTTTTTTCCCCCTTCATAAATTTGGTGGGGGTTTTTTGCCTTCCTCTGGATCAACAGTTAGGCAGGAAATGAGGATATTGCTAGATGGGTTGGACTGGATGGACGTATGTCTTTATTCAACCTCAAATACTATATTATACTATACTAATAGTTGTCAAACATCTTCAATAGGACATGAATTATCTAAATGGAATAATTCCAGATGCATTAAAGGGTATCTGGGACAGGGGGGCTGGATTCATTATTTCTACCTCACAATATCATTTTGTTGAGGAGCTACAGCACCAACAGTTTCCATTTGCCAGGTTAGTAATTCAGGAGAGAAAGTAAGATGGTAAGGAATAAGTCTGAACCGTGATTAACCTTTGTTACCCATTATAAGGAGCTAGGTAATGGGATCTTTGATGTACTCAAGAAGCATTAGCACATATTAAGCGATGCTTTCCCAGGGGTTGAGGAACTGAGGAAACAGAGAAGGTACCAAGCTAGATATGGGCACCATGTGGCTTACAAGGGAGATGGCATGCAACTCTGCCACAAATGTCCCTCTGTGATTTTATACACCCACATATGGGGAGAGCATTAGGTTAATGGGCAAGTTCACCTGTGACATGAAAATTGTCATTATCTGCCCTTGTGGATTATTATATATAGGTGAAATGCCACAGAAAATCAAAGCTTGTATCACACAGCATAGGTCCGCTCTCAACACTAAACAATTAAACCTACCTCTTCATAACCTCTATAGAGATATGTGACATTCAGCCAGTGATATGAAATTCCTGGTGTTAGAATCTATACCTACAAATTACTTAGGTGACAGAGAACATAGATTGTGTAGTGATGTATGATGGATCAATAAACTGGGTTCTCTTCACCCTGGTGGACTTAATAAAGATTATAGGTTGTACTTAAAATTTTCCTGACCAGGATGATGCCCAAGATAATGGATCTGGTTCAGATGTATCTATTAATGATTAAAGATGGAGGACAATTTGAAATGTTTGGTGTCACCTGATTGTTTGTATAAAATAACGGTGGCCATTTTGGTTAGTTTGTTCTCATATGGCATGATAAGTGGTAATGGAGACCCAAAACATTGCTGTTATTTATAATGTATGAACTATATGATGTATATGTGGTTAACTGTTTAATATCATCAAGAGAATGCTGCTTCTGGTTATTTATTTATATAATTTATGTAGGTGATATCCAATTCCAAACATTCTTCCCAGAGAGAAAATTTTGTTTTTGTAAAATATTCCAGGTGTATGGAAGGTTGGGGTGAGTATTATCTTCCAATACAGGGCCAACTTCAGAGGGTACAAGAGATATGTATGCGGCCTATACTTGTCAACACAAGGCCTACCAGTCATCAGAGGAAGGACCTACAAACAATCACTAACTGTCAGATTTTGTTGAGTGCTGTGCGGGTTCTATTTTGAGTGTGTACCATGGGAGGTGGCCCAGTGATCTGGGTTAAGCTTTTTCTATTAAAAAAGGCACTTTCCAGCAATGTAGGCAGCCAGTGAAATTTACTGGTACAAAATAATAATATACAATTCCAACCTTTGCCAATAAGAATGTTGATAAATGTAAGGTGATGCATTTTGGACTTAAAAATACTTGTGCTACTTATACTATAAATGGCTCTGTGTTAAGTGAATCCCTGTTGGAAAGGGATCTTGGAGTTTTGGTGGATAACAAACTTAAAGGTAGCAAGCAGTGCCAGGCGGCAACAGCCAGAGCCAGCATGGTATTGTCTTGTATAAAGAGAGGTATTGATCCAAGGGAGGAAAATGTTATTCTCCCTCTTTACAAAGCATTGGTAAGGCCTCATTTGGAATATGCAGTGCAATTTTGGAATCCTGTGTACAAAAAGGACATCTTTAAAATGGAAAGGGTTCAGAGAAGGGCAACTAAATTGATAAGGGGATTGGGGGAGCTTGAATATAAAGAGAGACTGTTACAATCATGTACACCGGAGAAAAGGTGCTTGTGTGGGGGATATGATTACTATGTATAAATACATTAACGGGCCATACAATAAACTATCTGGGGCATTGTTCACCAATAGAACATGTCAGAGGACACGAGGACATCCCTTAAGACTTGAAGAAAAAAGGTTTAGGCTTCATGTTCAGAAAGCGTTTTTCACTGTGAGAACGGTAAAGCTATGGAACTTTCTTCCAGTGGACGTTGTTATGGCAGGTTCATTGGACAGTTTAAAAAAAAAGCTGGATGAGTTTCTGCAAACAAGGAATGTTACAAGTTACTGGTATTGATACATAAAGTAGAGTTGGGAAAGGGTTTGTCACTGTGAGAACGGTAAAGCTATGGAACTGTCTTCCAGTGGACGTTGTTATGGCAGGTTCATTGGACAGTTTAAAAAAAAAGCTGGATGAGTTTCTGCAAACAAGGAATGTTACAAGTTACTGGTATTGATACATAAAGTAGAGTTGGGAAAGGGTTTTTCACTGTGAGAACGGTAAAGCTATGGAACTGTCTTCCAGTGGAGTTGTTTATGGCAGGTTCATTGTCAGTTTAAAAAGCTGGATGAGTTTCTACAAACAAGGAATGTTCAAGTTACTGGTATTGATACATAAAGTAGAGTTGGGAAAGGGTTTTTCACTGTGAAAACGGTAAGCTATGGAACTGTCTTCCAGTGGACGTTGTTATGGCAAGTTCATTGGTCAGTTTTAAAAAGCTGGATGAGTTTCTACAACAGGAATGTTACAAGTTACTGGTATTGATACATAAAGAGAGTTGGGAAGGGTTTGTCTCTGTGAGAACGGTAACTATGGAACTGTCTTCCAGTGGACGTTGTTATGGCAGGTTCATTGGTCAGTTTAATAAAAGCTGGATGAGTTTCTACAAACAAGGAATTTTACAAGTTACTGGTATTGATACATAAAGTAGAGTTGGGAAAGGGTTTGTCACTGTGAGAACGGTAAAGCTATGGAACTGTCTCTCAGTGGACGTTGTTATGGCAGGTTCTTGGTCAGTTTAATAAAAGCTGGATGAGTTTCTACAAACAAGGAATGTTACAAGTTACTGGTATTGATACATAAAGTAGATTGGGAAAGGTGTTTCACTGTGAAAACGGTAAAGCTATGGAACTGTCTTCCAGTGGACGTTGTTATGGCAGGTTCATTGGACCAGTTTAAAAAAAAAGCTGATAGTTCTGCAAACAAGGAATGTTACAAGTTACTGGTATTGATACATAAAGTAGCGTTGATCCAGGGAAATTTCTGATTGCCACTTGGAGTCAGGAAGGGATTTTTTTCCCCCTTCATAAAGTTGGTGTTTTTTTTTTTTGCCTTCCTCTGGATCAACAGGAAATGAGGATATTGCTAGATGGGTTGGACTGGATGGACGCATGTCTTTATTCAACCTCAAATACTATACTGTACTATACATACTAATACTATACTATACTATACTATACTGTACTATACATACTAATACTATACTATACTATACTATACTGTACTATACTATACTATACAATTAACTTACAGTGAATGTATTATTTACCCTAAAAATAACATTTATTTCTGTTGATCAATTCTAGACAAGGCTTATCCCAAATCTAGATTTTAATGTTGGGGATGGGAATTCCCTGTGGTATAGACATATATTTATCCCTTAAATTAAGAAACAAAAAAAGCAGCACAAACATACTTACTTTGATTTGTTCCCGTGGCTGTCTCTGCCTGGCCCTCTGTTTGCCGAATTCTGGAAACAGGGTCCGGACCAGCAGCCTTGTCTGTACTGGTGGAACGAAGCAATGAAAGTATGTTTGTGTTGCTTTTTTTTTACTAATCTTTTTTTACTAACTTAAAGGTTGGGGGTGGGCAGGTGTGCCATACACTGCAGAAAGAACATTTAAAGGTAGGGAGTGAGGCAGCCATGGAGGGATCTGTAGGTGGTAGGGAGGGAGGGAAAAGGGCTCCCCTTGACATGTCACAATCCCTCCCGGAACACAAGGAGGGATCAGAAACCTTTCTTACTGGAAGACAGCTCCTACTCTTCAGTTTCCTGGACTTTGGACAGGCACTGCAGAAGAACCATAAGGAGCAGAGATGTAAGGTAATCATTTTTGAAAACTACACAGTGGGACCAGTACGTAGCCAGATTTTACTTTTTGGTTAGGACATGCCCTTTATTAATTCTTGATAGGAATTTCAATGCAAGTCATACAGTAATTTCTATGTATATTTACATAGTTGCATAGTTTTGGCTTTCAAAAAAGACAACAATAGTTGTTAAATAGTAGTTAAAGGGTAAGTCCACCCTAAAAATAAACATTTAATATATTGTAGGGCACCCTAGCCCACCCCCAACCTCTAGGTTTGTTTGTTAAAAAAGGGTGCATAACTCTACTTACAATCATTTGATCCCCCAGCGTTCTGCTCTTGGCCCTCTTCTTGCTGGAACAGTTCTGCTTCTTTAACAAATGGACTTAGTGGTTGGGGGTGGCAATGGTGCCCAATAAAATGTTTAGAGTTTTAAGAGGTAGGGCATCTGGCAGCAAAGAGGGCTACAGAGGGAAGGGAGAGACAGGCTCCCCTGCACATGCCACTGTCCTCTGAGAGGACAAGGATAAGGCTGAAACCTTTCACACAGGAAGACAGCTCCTACTCTTCCGTTTCCTGAACTTTGGACAAGCACTACAGTAGAACCATAAGGACCAGAAATGTAAGATAAGGATTTTTTAACACTACACAGTGGGGCCAGTATGGGCTTAAATTTTAATTTTAGGGGTGGACATGCCCTTTAACATACTGAGCGCACACACACGTGTAATTATTGGTCAAAACGTCCATTAGCCAAGCATGTTAAACTTCCTCAGGGAAGGCTCCCCCCTTATAGTTATGTAGTTACACAACTGTAAATGCATTTATATTATACTGTTACACATTTTACAATTGTTTTACAATAGTGCACAAGTTTTAATAGTTAAAGAAAAGTATTAATGGGCCTTCTTGATACTAAATAGAAAAGTACTAATTCAAAGCAGAACAAAAATATTTGTCAGATTTTCACTATAGTGAGCATGGCCATATTTCTGCTTAAAGGAGAACTGTGGTCTCCATCAGGGGTATACCTGGGGTTTTTAGCACCTGAAACACCTTTTGAATGGTATTGATAGGCAGATGGGTTGGCGTGTGAAGTGTGCCACCACTGTGGTAAAGTTGACGTGGCTTCATTGGGAAAGTGAGTGTGGCTTGCGGAGGTGACCATGGTTTGTGAAGGTGGGTGTGGAATTAACACTGGCTGGTAGACTGGAGGGCTGACTTAACAGTGGCTGGTGGACTGGAGGGATGACTATATATATGCCCACAATGCAAACTATAAAATATAAGATGTCCATGCATACACGTGCATAAATAATGGCAGACTTGCATACACTCAACACACTTACATGCATTGATAAATGCATACAAACACGCATAGCATGTATATACACAGATACAGACACACACAGATAAAAACACACACACACTGATACACAAACACACAGATACAGACACACTCACATATAGACAGACAAATACACACACAGACACACATACTGATTCAACCATACACACACACACACGCATATAGAAGGGTTCAATAAACTTCACTTCTCCCCTCGACCCCCATCATTTTTTTAAACTGCTACCTTTCTAGGTGACCACAAGGGGGCGCCATGAGCAAAGCTTTCTCATACCTTTCAAACATGTCTAACCTGAGGTCTCTAGCTGTTGTTAATCCAAGGTTATGGGTTTCTAAAGTCTTTTATAACTATGCACTGTTTCTGTTTCAGATGTGACAGATGTGTGTTATAAGCTGTGTCATAAGCCCCACCCACAATAATCAATCTTTTCTGAAGGTAGTTACTTAATTCCAATCAATCTCTATGCTTTCCTTTGCCTAATGGAACATTAGAGGTTTTTTTTAAGGCTTGTGGCTTACTTTAAAAAGCAAGGAAGAAGGGCTTATGATGCAACTTATAATACAAGTGGGCATGCTCAAGCCAGGGGTCCACTGTGTAAGGAGGAAGTACAACTCTTTATATTGATGTAAGTCTGGATGGGCTGCAGCTAGAAGCATGATCCTGGAATCATTTTAAATGTGGTGCCATTTTAATAGAGGGCACTTGTTTGGAGACCACATTTTCCCTTTAATATAAGTAGCACTTACATTGTGATGTGTGTTTCTTTATGCCTTTAACCCAGTGGGGTTTTTTTTGCTAAGGCTCAGGGGGTATCCCCCTCCCTGACCGACTGTGAGAGGAAACATGCTCAGGGCCGCCTCCTTAATGAGGCAAGGTAAAGCACATTAAAGAGCATCACCCTGTAGGGAGGCAGCAGTTTTGATGCCAGAATTTTTTTATTCCATGTGCCTGGGGCCCAGATGCCAGGGTGCCTAAAATGCCGTTTGTAAAAAACACATATTTTCAGGAGGTACTGTCACTTTAAATAGCAGGGGAAGCCATGACAT
This sequence comes from Hymenochirus boettgeri, assembly GCA_019447015.1. Classification (NCBI taxonomy): domain Eukaryota; kingdom Metazoa; phylum Chordata; class Amphibia; order Anura; family Pipidae; genus Hymenochirus; species Hymenochirus boettgeri. Next base: position 224,133,388 of record CM033475.1, read on the forward strand.
ACATTGCACAACAGAATGCATCTAGGACACCCCCTCCCTTCTGACTGGCAATTCATTTGATCAAAATCAGTGTTTGGCAGCCCTGCAGACCAAAAACCAATGATGATTACCAGTCACAGTGGGCATCTCATACCAGTCACTGTGGGCGTCATTTACCAGCCCTTGTCACTTCTGCACAAGCCACACCCCACTTCTGGACAAAGCCACACCCCACTTCTGGACAAAGCATCACCCACTTTTAATTATAAAACCACACCCCCTTAGGTGCCAAAAAGTCTAGAGACGGCCCTGAACATGCTTAGTAATCAATATGAGCCAGCACTGGGAGAGGACATTTCCCCACCACACTTGTACCACCACTACATGTACCAACTTTCACCCTTCCAGTAACAGCAAAAATGCGCACAGCAGAAGAGTTTAGGATAATAAGGCACTTGATTGACAGCTTATATGTAAGACCTGGATAACCAAAGAAATAATGGACAGATCAACCAAGTTCCAAGTGACAGTTGAAGAATTATAGTTTCCAGTAAATGAAAATTTAAAAAACTATTTTAGATAACTTTTAACAATAGCATAACTTGGCAATTTAAGCAGAATCAAACTTCTTTCTATTGACTATATAATAAGTATAATCACTACTGAGACAAGTTTTTTTTTTTTTTAAGGTTAATAACTTTTTTTTTTAAACTACACTATATCAACATTGATTGCATATCATACATGTAAGGGTAAAATAATTCATTAAAGAAATTCATTACTACTTACAGTATTATTTTATACTTAAAAATATATGAGAAATATAATGCTTGTAATTTGTAATTAGGAAATCCATTAACACATTCAGGGCCATTTCTGACCATCATCGGTGGTCTAGCTCGCCTAGGTGGCCTATGCCTAAAAAAGGCCCTGCACTCAAGTGGAAAGTTTGGATGGTGATTGTTCCATGACCACCAGGGTTCTACAATTCCAGTTCCATTACATTTTGCCCATTATATTTCATGACTGTTTCTTCTTCATTAAGTCCAACATTATTCAGTAAAGGGGCTTACAAGTTCCGTATCTGTTGAAATGTCCTCAGAGGATTCAAGAAAGTCTTTGAACATGTTCTCCAAAATGAATGGAATCGACCTCCTTGAATCTTCTTTAAAGTCCCAACCAAAAAAGATATAGATCATTGGATTGATGCAACTATTAAAGTAAGCCAAGTAATTCGCCAAGGAAAACATAATGAAATAATGTGGCCCCATCATGGAAACGTTCAGGATATTCATCAGTTGGAACAAGTGGTAAAGAATCCAGCACAAGAAGAAGCAGGTGACGATTGTAACGACCACATGCAAAGTTCGACTGGACACAGAAATCCTGTTTCTTTTCCTAACCTGATACACAACTAGGCCAAAGCAAATGAGAAAAATAATAAAGGGGATGAGGAACATGGACGCAAACCTGGTTACTGTAGTTCCAATGTACCTTAATATATAACTGTGAATATCTGATTGGCTAATGTTTTCCCAAACTATGTACGAGACACTGCAATAGGACATATTCCTAACACTGACATAGGCAACATCTATAAAGGCAATGAAAGGGGAGCCAGAGGTTAAGCAAAAAAACCAGGTGAGTCCAGAAACGATTAGAGCAAAGCTCGGACTTCGATGTTTTTTTGACCACCGTGGGAACAGAACGCAGGTGCAGCAATCAACGCTGATTATCGTTAAAATCGAAACACTAACAGACAAGTTAAGGAAAACTGTCGTGGAGGCAAACTTACATATTACATTGCCAAAGGGCCAATAACCCTGCTTTACCCATTGTACAATATAGAGGGGAAGAAACAGACAGAAACAAAAATCTGCAGCCGCGAGGTTCAGAAACCAAACAGCACTGACTGTCTTTTTCATTTTGAATCCGGCAATCCAGATGACCAAGCCATTTCCCACAATTCCCAGAAGGAATACTAGGCTGTACCATGTGACGGATATTATTTGGAGCGCAGGTAATATTCCAGTAAAGTTCCGTTTTATCAAACTGCCATCCGTGGGAGAATTAGAGAAGTTAAGGGAACTGGTATTCATCTTAAGCATTTTACACCTGTTGGGTTTGCAAAAATATAAAAATAAACTTAATATAAATGCAAGTAGCAAAGGGATTTTTATTTAAAATAAATTAAAATCTTTGTACATATTTTCTCCAATACTGAAGATTGCTGATTGGAGAATTCCTGTTCCTTCCTTTGTAAATAACACTGAGCATGTCTGCACTCACTGAGTTTTGTACTGTAATATTTTAGTATGTGTATTAAATGACGGATTTCATATGTCAAATTATTTAAGATACATTGTTTAATTAGCTATTCTGTACATTAGAGGAAAAGTGTTTAAGAGTGGTGTTCTCTTGTAAATAAAGGATTAAAGGGCATGTCCACCCCCAAAACTATAATCCCCCCAACTACTGGCCCCACCATGTAGTGTAGTTTAATCCTTACCTCACATCCCAGCTCCATATGGTTCTCCTGTAGTCCCCCCCCCCAAAGTCCGCTCAGCCAATCACAGACGCGGCTGCCGGTCCCGCCCCTCTGCTTGCATTTTCTCGCAAGCAGAGGGCCAGGAGCGCGGCGGAGGAAAGAGGGGAGGTAAGTAGAGTTTGGGGAGCTTTCTTAAAATATAAATATAGCGGTTGGGGCTGGGAGACCAGGGGGAATCTTATATCCAAAATTTTTTTTTAGGGTGGACATACCCTTTAACATTAAATTACTTAGCATTTTTCAGGGTGTATTGGAATCTCTGTAGATATTATCTGTTGTATTCAATTAGATCAACTGGACTTGAAATGTAGTTCTTGAGACGTTTCGCTAGTCATCCGACTGGCTTTCTCAATTCAGAATGACTTGTACAAGAAACTGTGGCAATTATGTACCCTGGAAAATCCCAATTAGCATATCACAGCCAGGTGTTAAGGGTGTGATTAGATAGTGGCTAAGAGGTGTTATAGGAACGCCCAGAGTAAGGTGTTAAAACAGCATTGTACATGGCAGACAGTTGGTGTCGAATCCCCCCACCTCTATTTAGGCTTGGTTTCTTTATTTTCACATAAATGGCCTCCTTAACACCTCTCTTGAACCAGTCACGTTCCTTCGCCAGTATGTTAACATTACAATCTTCAAAGGTATGCCCTTTATCCTTAAGATGCAGATACACGGCTGAGTCCTGACCCGAGGAATTGGCTCTTCTGTGCTGGGCCATACGTTGATGCAGTTGCTGTTTGGTCTCCCCCACATACAAATCAGAGCATTCTTCACTGCACTGCACTGCATATATGATGTCGCTTTTCTTGTGTTTAAGACGTGTCTAGCGAAACGTCTTCAAGAACTACATTTCAAGTCCAGTTGATCTAATTGAATACAACAGATATACCATGACCTGGATGAATGAGAACCTTCACAAGCATATCTGTAGATATTAATTATGTTGTAATTAAATGCTTACTTATTCATGGTTATAGAATAAGACACAGCTAAATCCACTGTATGTAACCTTTATAACCAGTGAAGAGGAGTTACCTGGTCAATGGTAAAGTACTACCCCAATGTAATTAAAGGGGAAGTTCAGTGTAAATACATATGCTGTTAAGAAAAAAAGTGCAGTATTTTTCCATCCCAATGACCTTACCCTGTCCATTCAACATTTTGTCTGTGTATAAATAAATGCTTCAGAAATACTGACTTCCTATTTGCAGACCCCTAGTAGAGACCCTTATGGTCTTGCCCTTGACCCAGCGCCTGGGTTGATTCAGTTGCTCAGTAGTGATCTGAGCATGTTTGACCCATCCAACAGCCAATCACTAGAAATTACTGTTAGGAACATTCCATGGAAGTGGTGCATTCTGGGAAGAAGGACCGTTAGAACCTGAAATGGCAGCTCACTAATGTCAACAACAGGGAATAGCGAGGGTTATAAATTCAACTGATTTTTCAAAATGGAAGAGAATATGTAGAACAACTGAGTATGCAAAATACATACTTAGAATTTCAAAAATAATGATATTTTCCACTGAACTTTCCCTTTAAAGTCAACCATGATGCCTAAAACAAGAATTTCTATAAACTGTGAGTAAATTTATACAATAGGCAAAGTCTGATTGGTGAACATATCTTTTATCTGAACTAAATAAATATAATTGTATAAAATGATTTTCTTGGTTTCATTTCTGCACCCATTATGTATTCCCAGGGTCTTACCTGTTTAGTCTTCAAGACCTGTCAAGTCCTTGTATTTCCTGTGATCTTTCTTTTCACAACAGTGAATATAACATTAATAATCACCGCACACAAAATGTATTATTTCCTCCTCTCAGATGTTTTAACCTCCCACAGAATTAACAGTAACATTGGTCACATGGATTCCGTATCTTCAAAGATTGAATCATTATCTAATGGCAGCCAACGAGCTTCCTTCCATAAACATCATTCAACGACCCTTAAAGGGACAGGAATACAAATTAAACTTCAAATTAAACTTTTCTTACCTGCACCTCTTAGGTGTGTACAGTGACATGAATGGCCCCAACCTGTTTATCACCATTGAGGTATTAATACAACTGTAGTGGTGTATTTTTAGTTAAGGTGATGGGGATGTATTGGAAAGGCTCCTAAAAGTGGAAATTACTATGCCAGCAAATGAAATGGTGATTTGTAATAGATGAAAGCCTGGATAGGCTGGAGGTGGATCTTGGCTACTGGAGAAGGGGGGTCAGTGGTAAGTGGCTGGTGGCTCTGACCATCCTACCTCTCACTGTAATGCTTAGTAATAAAAAGCTGTGGCCATGTTCATCCATATAATGGTGTGTGTATTGTTTTTAACGCCACATCAGGATTCTGGGTTATGTCTAGCCATAAATCATCCTGCTCTTCAGTGGCCATGTGAGTTGCCCCCAATCCCAAGTGCTACCAGTTTGCTGTATATGTATTTGTAATGAGATATTTAAGGATATTTTTTGTCTCTATTTTGGCAGAGTAAGCTGGCCCCTCCCTTCATGCAGTCAATCAAGGGTGTAACCGCTGACATCACAACCAATGATTGACTGTTGTTTAACCTTCTGCCCCCTTTGCACATGCTCAAGCTAAATAAAAAGCTCATTGAGCAAAAGGAGGAGGTAGATAAATTTGTCAGAACAGAAGAGAACTTATCATTACATACCTGGTTACAAATCCATGTAATAAACTGGTAAAAATAAGCAGTTATTTGTTTTAAGGGTAAACAAGCCTTTAAAAAGTAGTCTAATGGAAATATAACTTATATGCAATTTGAATAGAATTGGATGTGCACTATATATAGAGATAATTTAGAAACCAGTGTAACATTATGAAGAATCATACACTAGATATCTGGATTTTAATGCTAATTCTGACCTAATTTGCAAGTTAAAGGGCATCTACAGTGCAAAAATGACCTAAAGTATATTTGCAGAGAGCGCTATCCTTTGTACTTTTGCCATATACTTTCATTATTTTTTGGGAGCAGTTATCTGGATATTTTCATTTTTGTGTTTCTTAAGGGGGCAGCCATTGATTTCTCTCCTCCTATAGTGGGCAGTGTGCTTGTAGTCTATGGAGATATGTCCACCAATCAGAAGGGGTTTGCATAATGGTTAAAATAGCACTTGCTCTATTTATTAATTAAAGGGCATCTACAGTGCAAAAATTACGTAAAGTATATTTGCAGAGAGTGCTATCCTGTGCACTTTTGCCATATACTTTCATTATTTTTTGGGAGCAGTTATCTGGATATTTTCATTTTTGTGTTTCTTAAGGGGGCAGCCATTGATTTCTCTCCTCCTATAGTGGGCAGTGTGCTTGTAGTCTATGGAGATATGTCCACCAATCAGAAGGGGTTTGCATAATGGTTAAACTAGCACTTGCTCTATTTATTAATTAAACATGCAGAATCCGTTAAACATGCAAACAACTGATTTGCAAGTCCCACCTGGGATTCTGGGATTTTACATTAACCCTTTCCCTTCTTCTATAGTCATCAGAACTACATGATCTGATATTGTTGTGTGCAAGTAGCATGTTGATGTCAGATTGAATCAGTTTATCTGTGTAACTTCACATACAGATTTAGTAAATATTTCAGACCTTCTTCATTTTATATATCAGGTTATATTTGTAAGATAACCTGCTTTATTGTTAAAGATATATATTTATATACAAAGAAAGGGAGAGACATAGAGATACCAGATTATCCAGTGAATGAAGGACACAACTATTGTTACAAGCTGGGCTGCATTTATTACAGACTGGTGGCTTTTACACTATTATTCAGACTCAGCTTTGCTGCATGTGTTTCTGATATCCCTTTCATTACCATGTGGATCTCTAGACTGGTTTGGAATCCAAATCCCTCTGTTCTATCAATGAAGATTATTTCTGGTGAACAATTGGACCCAGATATTCCAATACGTCAATAGCTCTGTTACTCAGATTTGCTGTCAGATACTTAGTCGGAGGAAATCAGATTTTGTTTTCCTGGAAATTTTATCTTAGATACAGACAACTAAATACTGAGAAATAAACTGAGAGCAATCTGAACTAAGGGCTACTCATTCAAGCTACCCAGCCAGAATCACTCAATAAGCTTAAATCCCAGTACATACCTTAGTACAAAGACATAACATTTCAGATGAAATGCTAAACTGAAAACAGGACCCCTTACTGAACATTCACTATTGTAGTGCCTATTAAACCACCCCCAAATCTGATTGGTCTAGAATCCAAGATCCAATCAAATTAGGATTGTATCTAGACCAATCAGACTTTGGAGGTGTGTTTGGGAAACACTATAAAAAGTGAGAGGTCTGAATTACAGCTTAGTATTGGCTCAGCAGCTATACTGGCATGTCATTGAATTGTGCTTAGATATAAGTGCTGCATGCTGTGTACTTGACTGGAAAAGCTCAATGAGCTAGCTTCAGCCATGGTGGTTTTCCATGTATTCTTGTTTATTGTACTGTTTTTGTCGACAAGTTAGTGCGAGATCTGATAAACCCTGAATACGGCATTGAAGAAATCTTCTCATTCCAACCTCTGGTTATTTGGAGGACCCATGGCCATTCAGTGAAAATAAGACTATTACACAAGTAAAAAAGGAATTGCATCAATATCAATCAATGTTCTAAATTCTCTGAACTTGAAATATGGTTTTGTTTCTTCTGGTCAAACATCTTACAACAGATTTGCCCAACACTACTGCAGATGTCATTGGACCACATTTGACCAGCATTTTCCTAGAAACACTCTCCCACCAATTAGAAGAAAATCAGAATGGCTTGTGGGAGTTAAAAAAAAAAATCTTATTTCACTTTTTTACAATGACCTGTAAAATCAGTAAACTGCTCAAAGAATAACATTTACTGAGGGACCAAGTAAGTTAGGGAGAGTTTTCATCACAGCTCCCTTACTCATCATGCAAATAAGAGAAGGAGACACTTCTGGGTAATTTCTCAGCTGATGGTTAAAAATGGGAGGAGTTAACAGCTAATTAGTACTAATGTGCCCACCGGGCAAAACAGAGGGTGGAGTCTTAAGATATGCAGATTCAGCATGTACTTCAAAGAATTTAGAACTTTGCAAGGTGATTACAATGGTTGTGGTGTAAATTCAGACATTATAACCAGATCATTTTATAGCAAATTAAGAAACCATTCACTGGAATGCTAATTGTTTTTTGGGTGAAGATTTCCTTTAATAACCACACCCCTCAAGCTCACAACCATTGGTAGAGAAATCCCCATTACCATTTCTATCTTTTTACCACAACCATTGGTAGAGAAATCCCCATTACCATTTCTATCTTTTTACATAAATCTCTTCCAGCTGCCCCCAGTCTCTTAAAGGGATTTTATATTGATACGATGGGTAGAGAGGAACTCTGAGACTGTGTATGACTAATGACATTTGTTACATCTACATTGTTCCTGCTTTACCTGTACAAGAGAAAAACTTTTAGAACCATTATCTGCTATTTGTGTCTTAAAGTCATGTTAACCGATGTACCAAATGTGACTTTAAGCTACAACTAAAGGCAGTTGTGATGTTACGCAAAAAGTTGTGATGTCGTGCAACTGCCGCAGCCAATGTACCGAGCAGATAACAACTCTTTACAGATGCTCCTGAATTTCCTTACCCGACCCAGTCCCTCGCTGCCTAGGTGCCACCCCTTTTTGAGCTCGTTTTGAGAAAAAACACGAGCAGAGGGCTTCTACACTGACAATCACTTTACTTCCTGATCGCGGCTGTAAGGCGATTGGGCGTGATGTCACATTGAGCCTTTACTGCAGAGCAGAGGAGTGCCGATGGACCGGGTCAGGTAAGGAAGTTCAGGAGCATCTTTGGCAAATATTACTAATGTGAAACGTAATTTTTCCCTTTAAGACATAATCTCTAATGCCAGCATACCAGCATTTACAATAGCCCCTGAATGAGACTGAGACTGGGATAAAATATTAGTGAATAACATGCAAAGTTATCAAACAGAAATGGCAGCATTGTTTGTGTCACATATTAAAAATCATGCACTTTAGGGGACATCTGATAATATATCCACGAGCTTAACAGTTTTACTTTATCTCTCTGCTTCTTCTTCATTTACTTATCTTTTCATGATACTTAACTATCATCCATGCGATAGAGCAAAGCAGCAAAATGAAGCAAGTAGAGTTAACTTTATTTTTCTTTAAATGCTCAGCAAAATGCATGTGTGTTCTAGCTGGAATTTCCAAGTTGGATTGCTCTGGTAAAGAAAGATTGTTGACCTTATTGTTATTGGTTAACATTATTTTATTGTATATCTTATTTCAATTATATTACAAGAAGACCAAACCCATTAAAAGAGACAGTTGTCTTTGGAAAAGTTTATTGTAAAAGACAAACAAGCAGGGTTATTCAATAAAATTTCTTGGGGCTAATTTTGCCCCAACCAATCAGATGTTAGCTTTCAAATGTTAAATAATATCTCATTGGTTGTGGCAAAATTAGCACCATTTTTTAATGAACTTTTATTGAATTGCCCTCTTCTGTTTAGTAGCTGAACTGATACAATGGTGAATTATAAATTCAGTGGGAAGCCTGAAACACCAAATAGACGACAGTTACTTCTAAGGAATCCATCTACCTGTTTATATTGAAAATGAAAGAAAGATTACATGATAGCACAAACAAAAATAGTATAATACATATTATGTATAACTAGACATTAAGCCCGTTATGGGTGCTAGAAGCCCAGATACCCCCCCAATGTCCCAAAAGGCAGTACCCCCCCGCCCCAAAAGGCAGAGTCCCCCCCTCTGTGGCAGAGTCCCCCCCTCTACCTTATCTGCTGTTGGTCTCCATGCTGCTGTGTTTTCTGTGTTTCTCCCTCTTGTTGCGAGTCAATAGGAACTACAGAGACAATCCTACTATAGCCCTCTAGTGGTGAGTCCATAGGAACTGCAGAAATAATCTTACCATCTCCCTCTTGTGGTAAGTTTATAGGAACTGCAGTGACACACACATGGACTCACAAAACCGGAAGCAGCAGTTAGGATTTTTTATATATATATATAGATAGTCTAACAACTCTGTATAATTTGAAAAAGCCTTTAAATGAAACTTTCCAGTTTATATAAGCAGGTTGAGCTAAACATTCAATATCTGTTCTCTCCTCAGTTCAGATATAAGTTTGGGTTCTGCTAACACAATTACACTTAAATTTACCCCTGGCCTTGGCCTTGGCTGTAAGGATTCCTTACAAAGAAAGTGACACCCCAATCTCTATTTTAATTGGGTTGAGATCCGTGTTTGTCACATGTATCAAATAAAGACACAGATAACAAAATCTAAATACATAAACCTGTGCATGTACTACCGTATTTAGGTATTAATAATTTTAATATATATTTATTATTACACATATTCCATGGTGTGTACTGTATGAGCTGTAAGAATGTACATGTTTTCTAAACCAACGGGCCATTTATACAAACAACTGTGCACAAAAACATACATATATCTCTAGAAAATACTCTCCAGAAATGGATGTCTTTCTGGCTCCTCCCATAGTCATTGTCACTGACATTCTCCAATCTCTGTCACTGGAAAACATAAACAATAAAGGAGGGGTAGGAAAAGCAGTCCTTTGCCTGCATCTAAAATGAAGCTTTTGATTTATGCTCACACAGAAATATTCTAAACTTTTAAAATAACAATCTCAAAATCTATAATGATGATTATAATTATATATCCTCTCTCTCTCTAAATGTGTTTTCCAGAAGAAATGGGATTGACTTTCTCAAAACTTTTTTGAAGCTCCTTCCGGTAAAGACATAAACCATCGGGTTGAGGCAGCTGTTAAAGTAAGCCAAGCAATCTGCAAAGTGGTGCATAAAAAATCTTAAATCTTCATTCATTCCAATCTTCATGAAGTTCAGAAAAGGCATCAAATGAAAAAGGAACCAGCAGGAAAAAAAGCAAAGTACGATAATAATAATAATTCGGAATGTTCGGCGAGATCCAGAGAGACGGCTGCTTTTTCTTACGTGGAATGCAATGAGGCCATAGCAAACAAGAACAATGAAAAAGGGGATTAGAAACATAGACACAAATCTGGTTATAAACATTGCCTTATTTCTTAGATCAAAGGTCCATTCATCAGATGTGGTTATGTTGATCCAGGCTGCATAATCATCTGAACAATATGAAATGTTTTCATCCTGATGTTTTTCAATATTATAAAAAGCAAGATAAGGTGAACTCAGAACTAAACAGAGGAACCATATGATCACTGAGATGCTTGTAGCTAATTTACAGTTTCTATGGTTTTTTGACCATACTGGGCACTGAATAGACACACAACGGTCAACACTGATAATGGTTAAAAATGAGATGCTTACAGACATGTTAAGGAAAAGAGTCGTATAGACCAACTTGCACATCACAGGACCAAAAGGCCAAATGCCGTTATTCGCCCATTCTGTTATATGAAGAGGAAGAAACAGGCAGAAACAAAAATCGGTAAAGCCAAGATTGAAGAACCAAATCGTATTAACCGTCTTCTTCATTTTGAATCCAGAAATCCAGATGACCAGGCCGTTACCCACAATCCCCAAAATAAATGTAACGCTGTAACATATAATGGACATAATTTTCACAGTGACATAGACGCCGACTTCATCCTCCAATGAACTATTAGGAATGGCTGATATTGAAATGTTGTCTGATGTAATAAAAACTTCCATTCCTGTTATCGCCCTGTTGTATTTAAACAAAAGTCAAATCAATCAAGATCGATGCTATTTGTAGTTGAGAAGAACTTATATGCAGAATGAAAATTTACAGACTAGATACATTTTTTGCTCATTTATAGCTTAGAAAATGCAGATTAAAGAATTTACAGGGAGATTCAATAAAAGTTCTTATTAATAAAAATGGTGCTATTTTTGCCCCAACCAATCAGATATTATATAACATTTGAAAGGTAACATCTGATTGGTTGGGGCAAAATTAGCACCATTTTTAACGATAAGAACTTCTATTGAATAACCCTGTAAATCTACTAATTGCTATAGTAAAAGGAAATGGATACAGTGCAGTAAGCTTATTGCAAGCTATCAGTCTATAGGAATACATTTTAATTGGTTGACCGTTCTCAGTTTATACAGCTCCTATCTTATTTAAATTAGGAATCTACACATAGATTACAATCCTATTAATTATTACCTGTAAATTCTTCAAAACCTGTCAAGAGTTTCTCTTTTTCCTTTCAGTGCTTTGTCTTTTCATAATAATGAATATAAAATCTTTAATAAACATCACAGAATTGTTTTAGTTGGCACATGTTTTAACCACCCACAGAGATAAAGGTATAATTTGTCACATGGATTCTGTATCATCAAAGTATGGATCATTATCTACTGATAACCAGTAAGCCTTGCTTCCTTCCATGAAAATATCACACAAACATCCTTAAAGGGTATGTCCACCCTTATTAACAACTTTTAGTATAATGTTCTTCTTTGTCTCCCAGCCCCAACCGCTATAGTTTTAATTTCAGAAAGTGCCCTAAACATTACTTACCTTCCCTCTTTCCTCCGCAGCATTGACAGGCCCTCTGCTTGCGTGAAAATGCAAGCAGAGGGGCGGGAACGGCAGTCGCATCTGTGATTGGCTGAGCGGCAGCCAATCACAGATGTGGCTGCAGGGAGTTCAGTGCGGTGGAGGAAAGAGGGAAGGTAAGTAATGTTTGGGGCACTTTCTTAAAAGTGCCCCAAAAAACTATAGCGGTTGGGGCTGGGAGAGCAGGGAGAATATTACATAAAAAGATTTTTACACTAGGGGGAGGGAATCTATATCGGGAGGGAGGGGGAGAGGGGGAGGAGGGCTCTTCTGCGCATGGCAAAATTCCCTCGGAGCAGATTCAGGAGGCAGAGTCCTATATGGACTCTGCAGTACTCCTGGTGGGCAGTTTTTTGGACTTTAGGGGGGGGACTACAGGAGAACCATATGGAGCTGTGATGTGAGGTAAGGATTAAACTACACTACACAATGGGGCCAGTAGTGGGGGGGATTATAGTTTTGGGGGTGGACATGCCCTTTAAAGGACCATTTATATATTAGGAAATATTCACAAAAAGCTTTAAATATGCTTAAACTATAGGCAAAAGACACTGCAGTAATTTTAGGTGTATACCAAGGCATAAAGTACATTTACCTCCTGGTTACCACCAGTAGCATTAGAGCAAATCATTGTAACAATAACTTTATGTGCTATTTCATTTGCTAGATTTATGGGTATATTTATAAAGGTGCATTAACTTTTCACTGTCCTTATGGCCAAAACCGGACTTAGTGCAATTTATAAAGCACCGATAACCAACGTCGAAAAGTCAATACCCTTGCTGTTTTTCTTATTGCGCTAATTTCCGCAGTCTGAGGTGGCAAAAACGTGAAAACATGTTGCTGCTATGGCATGCTATGCATGGTGGGGTGCGAGGGGCTGCTGGGAAAGGGGGCATGACACAGTAGTGGTGCCCCCACACCTCTCCCCACCTCCAAGTGCCAAGTGCCCTTTGTTGGGGGTCCCACAGCTCAAGCCCTTGTGGCTCCTATAAGAGCCTTTGTTGGTGGTTATGGAGGCGCAATGAAGATCAACATTTTTTAACTCACCCCAAAGTGTTTTGCTGCTATACTGGAGTGTATGAGGACCCTGGAAAGATATGACTTGCATTCAATCAAGCGAAGGCGGCACTCAGCACCCGAACCACTGGGGGGAATAGGTGAGTAAAATAATTACAGTCAGTGGTGTAACTACTGGCCCCGCAGGATGCGATCGGCTGTTTACAAGTTCTGTCAGTTTTCTCTTGCACAGGGAGTCTACAGTTCGCGGCTGATTATGGATCACCATAAAACTATTGAGACACCCATTTATTACTAAGATGATCCTTACTTAGAAGGATGAAATACTGGCCTATATACAGAGCATTAATACACAACAAGCTCAGCAGGGTAAGGTACAACTATAATATTGGTTCTATCTGTGCTGGTGGTTGGGGATATGTCTGTTGTCTGGGGCATATGTCATTTTTATGAAATGGAATAATTTAAACACTGAACCTAAATGTCCCAATTTAAAGTGCCCACAATCGAAGTGCTGCATATTGAACATCTATTAAATAAAAGCACCATGGAGTAACTTTGCCTTTGTTCCATAGCAAACGGATAAAGCAGAGTAGCTGAACCTAACGTAATTATGTTTTGACTATAAAAAGTCTTAACTCAATATTTATAGATCCCAGGATATAGATCAGAGTATCACAGTACATGATTCTTTAGTTAATATTGAAGGGATCCCACTACAGCACTTTCTATCCTTTCCTTTGTATCTATATGTTACCCACGCACCAAGAATGCATGGTATAGGGACCGATTTATTTGCTTGTATCCGGAGATATTAATGTACTTTGATCCCTATCAGTACAAGAGCCTGAAATTGCCAGCCACTGCTCATAAGGATAATCAAGAGGTCCAAGTAAAAGACCATTTATGTCTACGGTACCAAGAGGAGATACTTGATGAAAATGTCAAAGTTCCTGCTCCCAGAGATGGCCATCCAGTAGAGGGAGCCACTGAAAACTGCTTCTGACTGTGGAAACTTTTTCGAACGTTAGGGAATTTTCAAATTTAAAAACTGAAAATTTTTGAAATTTCTAGAAATATCGAAAAATTCTATCTGGAATACCAAAAGCTCATGAAGTCTGTGTTACTGGACGGTGTATTTTTTTTAAAAAAGATTTTGGGCATTGATACGTGTCCCCTAGACCATTTCCCAGGTCCCTGAGCCATTTACAGTAAGTTACCATTGCTATGTATATCGTAATTTTAGGCAGAACTTTCAGATTTTTAAACTCCTATTGACTACAGTGGGTCCACTTGTGGATTTTCAAATGTTAGATTTTTTTTGAAAATCTGCAAGCAGAACAGATTTCAGTGAGTTTGGCCATCTCTAATCTTCATCCTCCTCTTCCAATAAACCATCAGGAATAGCAGAGAGTGAGTGGTTTTCTAATGGAATATAATTCTCCATTCCTGGTGTTACGAACCCCCCAGTCAGGTCCATCTATCTATGTAATCTAATTAACCAAAAAGTCAATAAAACAGAACAGACACACTACTAATATCTATACGATAGGCTGCCACCACATTCCGAGACAGCGGAATGACCTACTAAATATATAGAAATATATACAGAGGTTATACACACCCCTAACTATAACAATCCTGTAAGAAAAGATTATCCACACCTATAACTTCTGTACACAGTTATATATAAACAGTAATTCTTATAGTGTAACTTCAGAGACACAGGTTTGTTTTGGAAATACTCAAAATAGGACAATAAGCCTTTAAATAATTTTATATCATTTATTACAAGTTAAAAAAGAGTGCATAAATAAGATACAGAAAATGCTAGGGTAAATTATTGAACATAAAAGTAACACACAGTTAAGGGTAACACGGATAAAGAAGAAAATACTTGAAATACTGAGCAAGGTCCATGAAAAACTTGTTAATCCAATATGAGGAAATAAATGACAAAGTCTAGTATTAAACTCCAAGATGGAAGCCAATATACGGTCTGTCCAATTGGCTTAGTGATGTTCCTTAGTTTGATAGTAAAATGACAAACTCATGGGATGAGTCCATTATCCCAATTTATGTTTAGTCTCTAGAAAGGTTTGTCTGGTCCCTACTTGAGAGGCGTATCTTATTTCTTGGATCCTATTTTTTTGGAGGAAACTTTTGATTTCTATTTTCCCTCTTGTCCATACCATAAGTACCATACATCTCATATTCAAAACATTTTTGTCATTCACTAATTTTAAACAATAAAAAGATACCAAACCTGACATATTTCGGAGTTTGTTTCACCAACAAGGATAAAATCTCAGATTTCCCTTATGATACAATTGTATAGATGGTATAGATAGATGCAGCTTGATTCCAGTATAAACTGAGATTATTTGTGAAAATATTACATAATTCTTTACCCTAAATTATTATGAAATATTAACTGACTTTGAAGTGACATCTGTTCCTTTAGCTTTGTTTTAGAGATGGACCCAACTTGTCTAATCTCTTCCCATAAAAGTGCATCTTCCTATTGGTCATATCCCAGACTGAAAAAGAAGTAAATCTGGAATGGACCAATGGTGAGATAAAGAAGGAAAATGGGGGATTATAACTGTCCTTTTAATTCTCCACACATGATACATTGTGATTGCATGGCATATCTAAAATTACAATTACAACACCTTCTTGGAATTGTAAATAATTGTGTGACCATAAACGAATTCGGTTCTGAAGGTTGAATTGAACAGAATATCTGGTGTCATTTTCTTATGGTTTGTATATTAAACAGTTTATAATAGATGTGTCATGAAACCTTGGGTTTCCAGGGTCACATAATAACAACACAGCCAGGATGTTCAGGGGAATTATATAAATGGCAAAAAGTTGATTTGCTTTTTACACTAATCTTTCCCCCATGTGCATTGTCCAATCACAACTCAGCAACCAGCAACATTATCCTTATAGCTGAGCCATAGTAACACCATATGGCATGTTATACGGGATCTGGATAGAATGATAACCGGGAATTTACTGAGCGAGATTGATAGCACATGTTAAATCAAGTACTCGGGTCCCATAGATTTATTACTTGTGTCTCTGGGTAAATCCTGGTCAGGTCTTACTCCCTGTTTGATATAATTGCAGCTATTTGCTGTGGTTAAAAGGTGCAAACACCATGTTAAATTACTTGCAACAGCAGCATGTGAAACCAGGACAGATGCCTCAATTTTCTTCTTAAAGTCACCCTAACCTATTATGAGATGGGACCCAGGCGCTTGAGCGTCTCTTGGTAAATCTCCCTGATGACCTTCATTTGACATTGTGACATCACTTTCCTTGATATTCCCTTTGTATTATGTGTGATGTAATAACATTAAATTAAACACAAACAAACCCTATATAACTGTATAAATTGCTATTTATTATAAGTTCATTCTTTATTACACATTTACTGAGAATACAAAGTAACATGGATGGAAAAACAGTTCAATTCAGTCATACAGAATATTTACAGAATAACAAACAGCTGGCACAGTGCTGTTAAGGCTAAAGGTCCCCACAGTATAAAGTGACATGGTCAATTGCTATAACATGTAAAGATACTGGCAGGTCATTTAATATAAATATGAGAACTGTAACATTGGGGCTTGGCTGATCTGACTGAATAGACTAGATACCAGTTCTGGTACCCAGTGGTTGCTGGGAGGCAGCTCTCCCTGCTAAATACTGTAAAGATACTGGTAACTTTATAGTGTGTTGTACAAATGTATCTTCAGCTTACTCTACCACCGCTTTGTACCACTTTTCATGATACCAGATCTCAGTGACTGACCACCCTGAGCCCTAGTTGTAAAAGATCACTTTTAAGCGATACCACAACTTTAACGATCGGTTTAACAATCATTTATTTATGATCGTTTTTGTAAATTACCGATAATGATTGTAAATTACCGATAACGATTGTAGATTACCGATAACGATTGTAGATTTACGATCCCCATAGAATACTAGTTTACTAGTGCATGGTATTTTACGACCGAACGCTCGGCGTAAATGTACAATGGCGGTCCTACATTATCCTAACACGCGGTATCGCTAAATTGGGAGACTGTGCGTTTACAACTAGGTGTTTTATTAAAGTTTAAATTAGGGAGGTGGAGAAATCCTTAATAGAGACTGTAACAAAACATGGTAAGTTTCTGGACACTTTTTAAGATTTAAACATGGCAGTTAGGGGAAAAAATTACAGAAAAGAAATTACTGTCATTTTGGGGTAGAGATACCCTTTAAGATTTACCATAACCTTGTATATTATTATGTGTATTAGTTAATCTTTACTCTCAATCTGTAATATACAAGGTTAATAAACACCTTATTACATGCGTCAGATCTGTATTTTACATGATGAATATCATTAGGAATTATACATTTGAAACATCCTCATTAACAGTAGCGCTGTCTATTTCCTTCTCATTAAAGGGCCACTATAATGACTTTGCCTCATTTTAATCTATAAATTAATACATGTAAATAGGACATACTCTGAGGTTTGTGTGTAGCTGCATTCCTTAGATACAGTAATTGATTTGCTCAGGCTCAGTATCTCTCCTCCCAATCTTAACCGACCCCTCCTTCTGGACCTCCGGGCTGTCTATAAGGGCAAGCATGCTCAGTAATCACTAAGAGGCAGCATTGGAAGAGGGGATTTCCCATCATGCAATTCACATGATTTGCATGAACACTGTCTCCATTCCAGTTATAGCAAAACTGCACCTAGTGGAAGATCTGGATATTTAAAGATAACTATTGTTTCAGTAAAGATGTCCTTTTATACCTGTTACCTTTAAGAGAATGTACAGAAAGTGCTTGCAATAAACTTTGATTTTTTTTTTTGCTGCATTTGAAACGTCTTTTTACTTATGTGTGTCCTGCCACGGGAATGGCGGCAACGAAAGAGTTCCTATGTTACATAACATAACATAAATAACATAGGAACTCTTTCGTTGCCGCCATTCCCGTGGATTATCCAATCACTCATTTTCTGTATAATGTGGTATCCAAGTTGATTTTTCTTGGCTATGCCAAGCTGGGTCTGGAATTTCCAACCTGCAGCCCTCCAGATAACAAAACTTAAATCTGATTGGCTCTTGTATTATTGACCAATCATATGTTGGGGGTGTGCCAAGGAGACAGTATAAAACAGCCAGAGGCCTTCAGCAAGTCCTAGTTCTGTTTTAGTAGCAGAGCTGCTAGTTTGTTCTGCAAGCATAGTAACTATCAGATGTTTGGCGCCTAACTGAGCTTTCTAAATGCATTAGTTTTGGTGCCTGGTAGTTGCAGTGTGGCTGCTCTCTGTTTTGCTCCATCTCATAAATTATTGTTTGGTGCTAGTGTATAAAAAAAAAAGTTTTCATATAGTTCTCTCAGAATTTAGTTGCCATGCCTGATCAGATTCACTGGCTTTGAACAAAGTTATTGTTGGTGTAGTTGAATTATATCTATCACCATTTACCCTAAAGATACTCTCTAATAGCAGAGGGCAGTCAGGAATGGTTGGGGTTGTATTTGAAAACATATAGAGAGCCACAGGTTAATCAGGTAAAACACCTGTAGCCAGTCTGAGTTAGAATGATCACAGTATAAAATCAATTTACAATAATGCAGCCCTGCTAATTACATGAATCTGTCTGTCAGGCTCTGTACAATACAAGTAGAGATCGCCGGTTCTCAGATCCAAAACCAGATCTGCAGCGGATTTCCGAGATCCGTGAATTGCAGATCTTGCGGATTTTCCAGAATTCTGCTTTCCAGATTTTTTCCGAACTGCATTCGAAAATTTTCGAAAATCTGTAAATTTCGAAAATTCAAGAAATTTGTTAAAATGATACACTAACTTGCTTTAAATGTCCCTGGGAAATGGTCTGGGGGACTTTCTAAAAGAATCTGATTGTAACCAATTCTGATTAGTTACAATCAGAATTTTCAGAAAGAATCTAAAACCAACCAATCACATTATTTTCCCGTCAGAATTGGTTACAATTAGATTCTAAACTTATTGTAACCAATTCTGATTTGTTACAATCAAATTCTTCCATAAAGCATACCAATTAGATTCTTTCTGAAAGACTCTGTAACCAATTCTGATTGGAAACAATCAGATTCTTTCAGAAATAATCTGATTGGCATACTAGAGATGGGCCGGATTGCGGATTTTAACGAAATATGGCTTTCCCACGTTTGAACAGTTTCAAAGTTTTTCATGTATCAAATTCACCAATAGGAGCTATTTTTACCTGAGAACAGTAAAGCTATGGAACTTTCTTCCAGTGGACGTTGTTATGGCAGGTTCATTGGTCAGTTTAATAAAAAGCTGGATGAGTTTCTACAAACAAGGAATGTTACAAGTTACTGGGATTGATACATAAAGTAGAGTTGGGAAAGGGTTTGTCACTGTGAGAACGGTAAAGCTATGGAACTGTCTTCCAGTGGACGTTGTTATGGCAGGTTCATTGGTCAGTTTAATAAAAAGCTGGATGAGTTTCTGCAAACAAGGAATGTTACAAGTTACTGGTATTGATACATAAAGTAGAGTTGATCCAGGGAAATTTCCCATTGCCACTTGGAGTCAGGAAGGAATTTCTTTGTTTTTTGTGGCCCTCCTCTGGATCAACAGTTAGGCAGAAAATGTGGGTATTGCTGAGTTGGTTGGACTGGATGGACGTATGTCTTTATTCAACCTCAAATACTATACTATACTATTCTATATACTATAATATACTGTACTGTACTATATTGTACTATACTATATACTATACCATACTATACTGTACTATACTATACTATAATATACTATACTATACTATACTATTCTATATACTATAATATACTGTACTGTACTATACTATATGCTATACCATACTATACTGTACTATACTATACTGTATTGTACTGTACTATAATACACTATACTATACTGTACTGTACCGTACCATACCATACTAAACAATACTGTACTGTACTGTACTATACTGCACTGTACTGTACTGTACTATACTATAATATACTGTACTGTACTGTACTATACTATACTATACTGTACTGTACTATACTATAATATACTGTACCGTACTGTACTATACTATACTATACTGTACTATACTATACTATACTGTACTGTACTGTACTGTACTGTACTATACTGTACTGTACTATACTGTACTGTACTATACTATAATATACTGTACTGTACTATACTGTACTATACTATACTATACTGTACTATACTGTACTGTACTATACTATACTGTACTATACTATACTGTACTATACTGTACTGTACTATACTATACTGTACTATACTGTATTGTACTGTACTGTACTATACTATACTGTACTATACTGTATTGTACTATACTATACTATAATGTACTATACTGTACTGTACTGTACTATACTGTACTGTACTGTACTATACTGTACTATACTGTACAGTACTATACTATACTATACTATACTATACTATACTATACTACACTACTGTATTTTATTATAATTGCATCAAGTCGAGTGTTGAGGTTAGTACACACAACACACGATGTGTCGAATGGCCGTTTTGGGCAATAATCGGCAAGTGCAATAAAACAGCCGCTCGTTCGGAGATCCGGCCTGCAAGTTGGGCAACGATCTCCGAATGCAAGATAAGGTGAACTGAGGACCAAGCAAATGAACCATATGATCACTGAGATGTTTGTAGCTAATCTAGAAGTTCTGTGGTTCTTCCACCATACGGTGCACTGAACAGACACACAACGGTCAACACTGATGGTCATTAAGAAAATGATGCTTTCAGACATGTTAAGGAAGAGAATAGTAATAGACCACCTTGCACATGACCCAACAAAAAGGCCAAATGCCATTATTCCCATTCTATTATTCGGAGAGTAAGAAACAGGCAGAAACAAAAATCGGTAAAGCCAAGATTGAGGAACCAAATCGTATTAACGTCTTTTCCATTTTGAATCCAGCAACCCAGATGACCAGGCCATTACCCACAATCCCCAAAATAAATGTAACGCTGTAACATATAATGGACATTCTCCTCACAATGACAAAGACGCCATCTTCATCCTCCTCTTCCAATAAACCTTTCGGAACAGCAGAGAGCGAGTAGTTGTCTGGTGGAATATAATTAAACAAAACACGAGAATTAAATTTACAACAACATTATAATAACTGATCATTTTTTAAACCAGCTCAAATATTCCCTGTGACTCTATCACTCTATTAAACCTTGTGGTAATTTCCCTAAACCTACATGTGGACATCACATTGGGGAGTTTATTATAACTAGAGATGGGATCCAGGTCCGACTCGGACCCGGATCCGACACAGAACCCCCCGTTTCGGAAATCCGAATTTTCTGTCTGAAACCGGACAGATTGTTTGGATTTCGGGACTTCGGAACGTGTTTTCGATCACTTGGGGGGCACTTGGGGCCGATTGCGGAGGTGGTTGTTACCTATACCTGTGGCGTTGACACTTTATTATGGGTACTCTGTTTCTGTCACAGGGTGGAATATGTACATGGAAGTATTGGGGTGGATTCTTTGCACAGGGGTGGGTCCATTGTGTTCTGTCACTGGTTAGACACTTATGGTTTTAGGAGGATCACGTGGGGGGCAGGTTAGGGGTGTGTGGCTATGGGTGTGTTGTTAGCTATTTATTGTGATTGTTTTTTGTGTCTGTAACCCTGAAGATGACCTAGCATTCGGGCCTTCAGACCTACTTTATCTAATAAATATATTTGTTCCAGACCTAGGAGTGCTCTGTATTTCACGGATTGTTTGTTACTTTACGGACAGCACCCAGGCATTTATGTTAGAACAGAGTGCGGTGGACTTTGCTATATATATATATAAATCTAATCATAAATAGATCTAGACATTAAGCCCGTTACATGCACCATGGCCAGATTCTCCTCTTAGTGTCCCACGGCCAGAGACCCCCCTTTGTCCCAAATCCAGGGCCCACCTCTGTCCTAAACCCAGGGTCAGCCCCTCTGTCCCAAATCCAACTCCCCCTCTGTCCCAAATCCAGGGTCAACCTCTCTGTCCCAAATCCAGGGTCACCCCCTGTCTCAAATTTAGGGTCCCCCTCTGTCCTAGGCCCCATACAATATCATATTATCTGCACACTGGCATACTTTATAAACAAAGGGGTTTTAGTATACATTACTGTGATCACATGAATGAAAAGCCTTCCAACCACGTCAAGGTAACCCCAGTCTGGAAGGTCCTAACTTCTAACTTTTTCAATTTCTTTGTAGAAAATGTAGTTGTAAATTAGCCTAATTGGAGTGCTTCCACAATTCTTGTATTGTAAAACCCCTTTGTTTATAAAGTATGCCAGTGTGCAGATAATATGATATTGTATGGGGCCTAGGAATGTGCATTGATTATCTTTTCTATGTTTATAAAGTATGCCAGTGTGCAGATAATATGATATTGTATGGGGCCTAGGAATGTGCATTGATTATCTTTTCTATGTATATATATATATATATATATATATATATATATATATATATATATATATATATTTATTGTTTAAATAAAGCACTGGCATTTTTTTGTTTCACCAAAAGGGGTAGAATCTTGACCCTACACATGTCTGTCTAACATTTACAACCTTTATACCCTACCCATATTGTCTGTTTAACAGTTACATAGTAACATATTATTGGAGGTTGAATAAAGATAAAAGACGTCCATCCAACCCAACCTTTATACCCTACCCATATTGTCTATCTAACAGTTACATAGTAACATAGTATTGGAGGTTGTATAAAGACATACGTCCATCTAGTCCAACCTTTATACCCTACCCATAATGTCTGTATAACAGTTACATAGTAACATAGTATTGTAGGTTGTATAAAGACATACATCCATCTACTCCAACCTTTATACCCTACCCATAATGTCTGTATAACAGTTACATAGTAACATAGTATTGGAGGTTGTATAAAGACATACATCCATCTACTCCAACCTTTATACCCTACCCATAATGTCTGTATAACAGTTACATAGTAACATAGTAATGGAGGTTGTATAAAGACATATGTCCATCTAGTCCAACATTTATACCCTACCCATAATGTCTGTATAACAGTTACATAGTAACATAGTATTGGAGGTTGTATAAAGACATACATCCATCTACTCCAACCTTTATACCCTACCCATAATGTCTGTATAACAGTTACATAGTAACATAGTATTGGAGGTTGTATAAAGACATACGTCCATCTAGTCCAACCTTTATACCCTACCCATAATGCCTGTCTAACAGTTACATAGTAACATAGTATTGGAGGTTGTATAAAGACATACGTCCATCTAATCTAACCTTTATACCCTACCCATAATACCTGTCTACATTTACATAGTAACATAGTATTGGAGGTTGTATAAAGACATATATCTAATCCAACCTTTATACCCTACCCATAATGCCTGTCTAACAGTTACATAGTAACATAGTATTGGGGTGTGTATAAAGAAATATGTTCATCTACTCCGACCTTTATACCCCACCCATAATACCTAACATTTACATAGTAACATAGTATTGGAGGTTGTATAAAGACATATATCTAATCCAACCTTTATACCCTACCCATAATGCCTGTCTAACAGTTACATAGCAACATAGCATTGGGGTGTGTATAAAGAAATATGTACATCTAGTCCAACCTTTATACCCTACACATAATGTCCTCCTAACAGGAAGTAACATAGGATTGGAGGGTGTATAAATAAATACATATGTTTATACCCTACTCATCTAACTCTATTTAGTATCTTACTCTATCTAACAGTTCAATATAACGGTTGATTCCTGTTTCTAAATGGTAATTGGAGTAATTCTCAGTATTTTTTGTTTTAACAAGTTATCTAGCCTACTTTTAAAGCTATTCAATGAACTTGCCATTACCACATCTGCTGGAAGACAGTTTCACAGTGTCACCTCACTGTAAAGAAACCCCTCCTAACCTGAAGATGAAACTTCTTCTCTTCCAACCTTAAAGAATGTCCACGTGTCCTCTGATATGACCTATTAGTGAACAATGCACCAGAGAGTTCATTGTATGGGCCATTAATATATTTATATATCCCTGTGCAAGGATTACTTCTCCAGAAAAAGCCATAACTTGTATAATCTGTCCCCATAGAAGTGCATCTTTCTATTGGTCATTAGAGATGGGATCCGTGTCTAACAGAACCAAATCCGAACCCTTCGGTTCCGAAACACAAATGCTCCATCTGAAACCGGGCGTATCATTTGGATTTCCAGACTTTGGAGTGCATTTTCAATGATTATCTAATGTTCAAGTCTTGAAAGTACATTCCGTTTTCGGATTTTCAGGTCTTTCGGCCATCTCTATTGGTCATATCCCAGAATCAAGCAGGAGCAAAGTATATAGTACACTAGTATATTAATAATATGATTAAATGTGGTTGAGCCATGTTTATTGATGGAGGAAATTTTCAAGTTATAACAAATCTATTTTGTATGTAAGTATAAGCATGTATGTGAATGTGTGTATAGTATGTATGACACTGCTGCCACACGCATTAGTTCTAATGTGAGTGAATGTGTTTAGCAGTGTATACATGTATAAGTGTACTACTGTTACATAGCAAAGCGTGTTAGAAAGAATGCCTGTATCAGTATTTGTAGCAGTGAATGTAGGTTTATGTGTAGCAAATACTTTCCAAGAGTTCCAAGTGTACAATGGCACACCGCTGTTGGCTGATTAGCCAGACAAGTTGGTAGGTGCAATCCTCTTAGCCCCCTACTTCCAGGGCTCCATAAACCAAGCAAGTTATTGAATAGGAGGAGCACACTACTGTAGTGAGAATTTCTTTATTTTAGTGCAAAAACAGCATACAGCATACAACGTTTCGGGACTCTAGGCCCCTTCCTCACTTGTGGCACTTTTATGTTATAAATAGCCTCACTTTGGAACCCAGGGGCATCAATCAACTAACCACATGGCAAGTGGGTGGAGCCTAAGGGTATATAGTTGTGTGTAGCACTTGATACCAGTTATACCTGAGGAAGGGGCCTAGAGTCCCGAAACGTTGTATGCTGTATGCTGTTTTTGCACTAAAATAAAGAAATTCTCACTACAGTAGTGTGCTCCTCCTATTCAATAACTTGCTTGGTTTATGTGTAGCAAAGCGTATAAGCGAGTTAGTGCTTATACAACTAATATCCTTTTTGGTCAGCCCTCACTGTGGGAGATTGTAATAATGCATCCCTGGTATATCCATTAATATCCCACAAGGTTTTTATTATATGATAATAAAAGTACACAACCTTACTTTACAGCTTTTGCAGAAAAAAATGTGTGTATGGGGGAAATGGCAGAATAGCTGTTTTTTCCTATTGGTTATTGAGTTTACAGGAGTTTCACTCAGTATTTACAGGGAATAAACTGAGAGTTTGTGATAATTATAATAATTATTGTGGGACTAGTGGAGTTTTGGAACTTTCTTCTTGATCTGCCAATGCATATGGGTGCCTGAATGAAGGTTTTCAGGGTTATAATTAAGTTTTACTTACATCTATAAAATGTATTGGATACTCCACACTCTAAAGCTGCAATATACAAGGTGAATGAACATCTTATTACATGTTTCAGATCTGTATTTTACATAATGAATATCATAATTATTATTATACATATGAAACATCCTTATGAACTGTAACTCTGTCTATTTCCTTCTCATTAAAGGGTAACTGTGGTCTCCAAATCTTCCAAACAAGTAAGAATTATATATAAACCCTTCCATCATACTTTCTCTAGATGAAATTTGTGAAGTTATTGCTGGAAAGGTTTAGTAATATTACTTCCTGCTTGAACACTTCCTGTTTTCAGCCATGTGACCAGCTTGAAGTCATGTGACCAGACTCAGCCTGTATTAATAGGCTCCCCTTCTCAACTGTCAATTTATTCCCCAGGTACTTCCTGATTTCCCCAGCATTAAAGGACAACTCCACCCTCATAAGAACATCTTTTAGAAAGAATGGCCTCTTTAAAATATGTTGATATATCATACTTATCAATTCATTACTGTATGCCTGCTATGTTCTGGAGGCCTCATGGAAACTAAGCAATTGTGAAACCTGTACTGAGTCTGTACTGAGCCTGGGCATGCTCAGAAGAGACAAACAGGGTATTAACATTCAGTCATTGGCTGTGATGTCAACTGACAAATCCATAACTGACAGTTGCTAACCATTTAGGGTTTTAGGGGGTGATTTACCTGTATGTAAGTTTTCATTTTAGGGGTAGACTTGCCCTTTAAGTGTCAACTGAGCATGTTTCTCCCCCGGGGCGAAGGGGTGGGCAGAGGTCAGGTGATGTCACTCAACCTACTGGAAATAGGAACATTCACCCCAAGTCAGCTCATTTTAAAGGAAAGACTCCAACTTGTTTGGAGACCACAGTTGCACTTTAAAGGTATTTTTCAGGTTCCATAATATTGCTTTTTTGAATTTTCCTTTAAAGCTATTACCTAAAAACACATAGAGAATGGGATTGAGACAACTGCTAAAATAAGCAAGGAAATAACTTATGTCTTGGAAAGGTATAGTAACAAAATAGTTTGACAGTTGAAGGTAAAAGTGGAGAGACATGATGGGCAAACCGTACAGATGAAGAATCCAGTGACAATGGCAATGATAATCCTGAAAGGTCTCTGGGATCTGCTCCGTCTTTTAATGGTTTTCAGTTTGAAAATGATCAGACTGTACAATATGTT
Source organism: Hymenochirus boettgeri (assembly GCA_019447015.1). Classification (NCBI taxonomy): domain Eukaryota; kingdom Metazoa; phylum Chordata; class Amphibia; order Anura; family Pipidae; genus Hymenochirus; species Hymenochirus boettgeri. Next base: position 224,160,388 of record CM033475.1, read on the forward strand.
CATATGTACAATATGTTACCCACCTAAGTAAATTGTAAGCTCGATGGGGCAGGGACCTCTTTCCTCATGTTAGATGTTACAAGCACTTATATTTCATGATGCTCATACTTATTTATTTATTTACTGTCCCCCTTGTATGATTTTTCGTATTCTATATTGTACAGCGCTGTACAATTCAGGTCACTGTTGAAGAGGTAAGAAATATACCATTAACCAGAGATTAGTTGTTAGGATGGAAAGATCAGGTAAGAGGTACGTGAGAGAACAGACTACACCACACCAAACCCCTTGAGGTAGAAACTGCTCTGCTTTATTTTCATATTGTATGAATATTTATACCGTTTGTAATTACTAGCATATGTCATTATTAATTAGTTACATATTTAGTCATGTGATTACATTTACCCAATCAATGATTAGAATTCAGCTCCAGATCACTGAGAGTTAAAACCTTGTTCCCCTTATTCATCAACTTGGACTTTGGTGGACTTTCCAACACTTATTTGTGCAATTATTATCTTATTATTCAACCACCCTTTATGACAGTTATCATTCTGACAGTTGCCTTATCATCCTTATACGGCTTACAGAAGTCCCATAATACAGCTTACAGATGTCACATAGCTGTAATTTAGAAGTCAGAATGACTTGCTTGCTATTAATTATTAGATTACCGTTGCAATTGTAACTCTAATATTCATCGACTTATTTCTAATATATATGAATTATAGTATAACCCAATTTAACTATAAATGAAAAATAAAACCACCTTAACATTCCCCACTTGACCAATAAACTAATATTTTCCTAAGATGACCAATAACAGCAGGGCTACTATATCCCAGAGAGAGACTGACTTGTCTCTGAGACCGAAAATCCCCTCCCAGACCATGATTCATATCATTAGCCTGAAAAAAGATTCAAGATCCACCCTGTGCCATTGACCATCCTAACTACCCTTAATCCAAATTTAAATTATTAAACACTTGGAAGAAACCATATTTGTTGTGACATACACCTAATAGATTCCTCTGTCTGTCGTTTAAGTTGTCTCTTTCTTAACCTTATATTCTTCATATATGTTCCTTTCTGATTTGAATATGTATATGCCTTCTTTAAAGCTTGAGGTTTATCCCATTTACACTTATCATTAGTAATAATACCAAACGATACATATTTATCATAATTACAAGTCCAATTAACAACTTCATTTAGATGAGTAGTCATAGTCCCGTTCAATTGTCCCTGTTCATTAAATTCAATAGTAATATGGAAAACACCTCCCAATTTGAAAGGCACATTAATACAGGAGTGTTTAGAAAATCTGACACAAGAGCTATTGTCCATAAACACATATCCTTGGAATGCTGTAAATCCTGTAGTCATAATGAATGACTAGACATAATGAATGCTATTGGGTTATTTTGGGTTACAGATCAGATTCTTGGTAGACATGTTGGTTTTCTGAGCAGATGGTACACTCACACTCACAGCAATGGTCAAGACTTCTTGGAACTATCCTGACACGATAGAGGGTATGTGGTAGATACAGTTCAGTGGTTGGCTCTCTTCCAAATAGTATTTCATATGGAGACAGTTTTTGTGGCCCCCTAGGGGTGGTGCATGTGGAATACAACACTACTGGTAAACATTCCACCCAATCTTTACCCATGTCATCAGTTAATTTAGCCAGTTTGTTTTTTATTACACCATTCAACCTTTCTACTTTACCACTGCTTTGAGGATGTTAGGGGGTATGCAATGCTTGAGTCACACCTAGTGCATCTAAAATTTCTCCTAATACCTCCCCTGTGAAGTGTGTACCATGATCTGATTCTATAACCTCAGGAATCGAGTATCGACATACCATTCTCTTAACAATTTCTTTGCTGTCGCTTTCGCTGTGCCTTTAGTAACCGGCCAAGCTTCAGGCCATCCTGAGAACATGTCAACACATACCAAAACATATTCAAATGTTTGAATATAATCAATCTGGAGTTTCTGAAAGGGATACTCTGACTTTGGAGAATGTCTAGTTTGGACCTTGATTACCTGACCAGGATTATGACTTAAACAGATCAAACAAGAAGAAACAAACTTCACAGCAAATGCTGGAAACCCTGGGGCTATCCAATTTCTCTGAACTATAGCAGCCATTGCATTTTTGCCTGCATGTGTGGGCCCGTGAGTCATCTGAGCCATCATAGGATAGAGGACTTTAGGTAAACAGTAGACTAGGCCATTTTTCCATATATTGTCATCCTCCAATTTTGCACTGAGTTCTGCCCATTTGGCCTTCTCTTAAGCCGGGGCCCGCTCCTGCATGTTAGCAAGGACTTGCATGTCCACTGACCCCTTGCTTGGCTCATTTCATGGCTCCTTGGCCAGCATTATTGGGAGGAGAGCTGCTTCCTTGGCCTTTTTGTCTGCTAATGCATTACCTTGTGCCTCACGACTCTTATCCTTAGTATGGGCCTGCACTTTAACAATGGCTACTTCAGCAGGGAGTTGGATAGCAGTAAAAAGATCATTTACTAGCCTAGCATTTCTGATTGGCTTACCCGTTGACGTCATAAAATTTCTGGCCTTCCAAATGGGCAGGTAGTCATGTGCTATGCCAAACGCATACCGGCTATCTGTCCAAATAGTAGCACGTTTCCCATCCGCCAGAGTACAAGCAGCTATCAGAGCTTTCAATTCTGCTTCCTGAGCTGACATCTGTGGGGAAAGACTTTCTTGCACCAAAACATTAGTGTTAGTTACTACAGCAAATCCAGTATGATACTTTCCATCATCTGTGCAGTACCTAGAACCATCCACAAACATTTCTAAATCAGGATTCAGTAGCGGTAATCTAACAACATTTTCAAATCCTTTTGTCTCCATTTGAATCATATCAAAACAGTTATGGTTATCTGGCACCTCTTGAGACAGTTCAGACCTTGGCAAAAGTGTGGCAGGGTTCAAAACAGAACACCTTTTTATTGTCAAATTTGTAGGTGTGAGTAATGCCACCTTATATTTAGTAAGTCTAGCTGATGATAAATGTTTAGTTTGTACCCTATGCAAGATTTCTGTTACACTGTGTGGCACAAACAGCACTAAATCACGGCCTAGCACAATATCTGCAACTTTGTTTAAGAGCAATGCACAAGCTGCTACTGCTCTCACACAAGTAGGGGAACCCCTAATGACACTGTCCAATTGACATGAATAGTAACCAATAGGTGGTGATTTTCCACTATGCTGTTGACACAAAACACCTGTAGCATATCCATCATTTTCATGACAAAACAGCTGGAATGGCATTTTGTAGTTTGGTAAAGCCAATGCTGGGGCAGACAATATGGCCTCCTTTAACACTTTAAAGGATTGCTCATGTATGGATTCCACCTCAAATGGCCTCCTAGTTGTTATCTCATACAATGGAGCCATCAGCTCTGATGCATTTGGGATCCATTCTCGGCAATAACTCACCAGACCTAGAAATGCTCTCAATTTTCTCTCATTTGTAGGCATTTTGTAATTCTGTATAGTTTCTAATCTAGCGTTTGTGAGATGCTTTTGCCCTTTTGAAATGCAGTATCCCAAAAATACCACCTTCTCCTTACAGTACTGTAATTTTTCCTTACTGGCTTTATTACCTGTCTCAGCCAGATAGCATAGAAGACTTACCGTTTCTCTTTTACAAATTTCCTTTTCCACGCAACACACAATCAGATCATCCACATATTGGAGTAGAACTGTACTCTCAACTTCAGGCTTCCAACCTTCAAGCAGTTCATGTAAAACCTGATTGTATATTGCAGTAGAATTTGTAGCACCTTGTGCCAATCTCGTCCAACACCTCTGCACACCTTCAAATGTAAATGCGAAATACTTGTAACTGTCGGGATGTAATGGTACAGAATAAGAAGCATTCGCCAAATCCACAACCGAAAACCATTGAGCATTTGGGGGTACCTGATTCAAAAGAGTACGAAGGTTTGGTACAATAGGAGCTTCATTTTCAATGATCTTATTTATAGCCCTTAAATCATGTACCATCCTGTACACAGGCTTTTTACCTTTTTCAACCTTCTTTTGAATTGGAAATAGGGGACAATTAGCCGGTGATCTCATTTTTACTAACACCCCTATCTTTTCATATTCTTCGATTTGTTCTTTAATACCTTGTATTTGCTGTGCACTCAATGGATATTGTGGTAACCTTGGTATTGCCTTTCCTGGTTTGATTTTAATTTCCACAGGAGAAGTGTTCACAGTACCCACATCATACCTGCTCTTTGCCCACAATGTTTCAGGAATTTCTTCAAATTCCTTGGGCCATGTGCCATCATTTAATACTTGATCCTTTCTCAATACCATAACAGCCGCTATCGCATTGAGAGCCGAATCAGACAGTGGGCTGGTAACTTTCACTCCATCCTCTGTAAATTCAATACATGCTTGTATCTGTGATAAAATGTCAGCACCCAATAGATTTGTTGGCACAGTATCAGATACCAACACAGATGTTATTAACTCCAACTGGTTTCCCACTCTGATTGTAAGAGGTTTTGTTTCTTTTAATTTAACCTTTGTACCATTCAAACCTACACCCAGAACTTCCTTGTCATTTAGCAATTCTTTAGGGATGTCTTTAGATCTTAATACACTTTTGGCCGCCTCTGTATCCACAAGACACTCAACATTAGCCAATGGAGCTTCTTGTAACCATAATTTGATAACAGCCTCAGCACTTTTGTGAGAAGTGATGGGTTGCCCATTGTAAGTGGATACAGGTTGATTCCCAGTTTGTGTTGCAGCTGTAGTAACCAAAGGTTGAGTAATAGGACACAATCGTGCAACATGTCCTATTTGATTACATCTGTAACACAACATCTGAGAATAATCCCTTTGAATCCTCCTGAAATTTCTGGGATGGAAGGGTTTCTTGTGATTTTTACCTTTATTCTGTTGCTCTTGATTGGGATCCTCTTCCTGAATATTTTTCTGAACAACCTTTTGCATTGGAGCAATTTCCCTTGGAAAATTAAACCTATTATCTATATGTTCACAGATTAATAGTAAAACCTTTTCTGGTAAGGCCTGAGCTTCTGGTCTACTAGTAATCAAAGGAGTGTAATATTCTGTCAGGAGTCCCTTAAGGAAAAATTTCATAAATAGGTCTCGATCCTTTCCTTCATTCGGGTCACATCCTGCCTGGAGATAAGCTTCTTTCAACCTGTAATAAAAAGTGGTAGACTCCTCCCCTTTTTCCTGTTGCATGCCAGTTAAAGATGCCCATGTATTTTTACTCTTTCCCGGTAACCATGATTGCTTAAGTACCTTAATTAAGAACTCACCACTTTCCTGTGTTTTCCTGTCCTCCTTGGAGAGGCTACCCTTAATTTCTTGTTTAATCTGGTTTAATATTTCCTTCCCTTTACCTCCAAATCCCTTAGACAGTAAGTGTACCAAGTCATCATATGTAGCACTATACACACCTTGAATAGATTCCAGATCCGTGACAAATTTAACAGGATCCCTTTGTGGGAGTGCTACACTATTGATTAAAGACAATTGTTCTACTTGGGACCAAGGACCTTCTTCTTTAACCTGTTGAGTCCTTACTGGAAATGTGGTTACCCCTTGTTGACACTTTACTAAATCTGGATATAATCTCACTTGCCCCATAGAATTAGTACCCGTACAATCACACTTACAATTGGAAGCATCCAGAATAACTGGGTTAACCTGATAACATTGTTGACCTGTACCGGGTAAACATCCCTGCAAAAATGCAGTTATCCATGCTTCAGTTCGTGTGGACAGATAATACCACCTTTGATAACAAACACTTCCTCTTACTGTGGCCCCAAAATTATCAGTCATTAAAATTCTTGCTTTTGGGTTTAACGCATCGTATTCATCCTTCCATTTACGTATAAAACCTTTAAGCTGAGGGTAATCTTTCTTTGCCTGATCTACTACATCTTTTAGTTTCGCTATTTTGATTTGCTCTTGTGATATTCTCTCCTGATCTTGTAGTGTCCTATCATGCTCTTGTGGTGTGCTAACTTCCCCCTTTGATTGTTCTAAAGGCTGTATCTCCATTTCTTTCACTTTAATAGGCTGTATTTCTTCTACCTTTTTCACTACTTCTTTCACTCCTGTCACTTTGGGTTTTTGTTTAGTCTGAGCCATTACTCTTATTAATGAATTTGTATCTGCTGCTTCTAGATCATGTTCATCTGGATTATCATCTAAAATACTGCCGTCGGGCCAACTGACAGGTAGTCTCCCTGGTTTAGCATATCTATACTGTCCTGCGTAAAAACATTCAACAATTTGTGAAGGTTTCTTTTTACTCTCTTCCAACCATGTGAGAGCTTGTTCTAACAGTTTTTTCTTAGCCAACCATTCAGCATTGTTAGTTATCACAGACTGCCAGTAATTAGCATCTAACCTTCCAATTTTCTGCACTTTCAACTTCTTGTGAAGTGCCTTAAGTGGTTCAGTAGCCCAATTACCGTGAGTTTCTTCCATCCATTCAACTGCTGTTTTCCCTGGGACCTTGGGTTCAGCAGACTCATTCTGAACCTTGGAATGTGAACCCTTGTTTCCCATTCCAGAGCCGTTCACTTAACGTACTCACAACACTTGTTCCTGGTGTACCGTATACCCCCACTTGTCCCTGGTGTACCGTATACCCCCACTTGTCCCTGATATACCGTATACACCCACTTGTCCCTGGTGTACCGTATACCCCCACTTGAAAACAGATCAGTTGGAAACGCACACGCTACTCCTATTCCACTCTTAGACCCCTAACAAGAAGTATCCGTATTCATATGGGACAGATATACATATACCTCAGTAAATATATGTTGCAACTCTGATTAAATCAACTCAGTGTTGTTGAACTGGAAGACTCTGCAGACCTCCCTTTACCACACAGCAATGCTGATAGCAGAAATGCATAAACACCAGTCAATCATTAATCAAAATGCACCAGGTATTTCTAATCTGTAGCTACTGCTAAAAGCATATCATAATAAACAGATCAAACACATATTCTTAGTGACACAGTAGTAAACCTTTGAACGTTACCTCGGAACAGCACAAGAGATAAACTTAATTGTCTGTTCAAAAACTCACACCATACACATACAGATATATATATATCTATCAGACAGAGTCCAAATTACAGACAACCAAGTGAGCAAATCTATAAACCACAATTAACCTTGTACGTTATTGTTTAGCAGCATAAAAAAACATAAAGGTTAAAGACAAACAGAGCTAGTAATATATATTAAGTAAAGTTTAGCAAAAAAATAGAAACAAACATGGAAATCCTAAATGTTAGGGTTCGTAACTGAAGCCTATGACTTATCTAAATGAGAAAATGCACTAATGCACATTAGCAAGTGAAACTCCCCTTTGCTTACCTTTCACCCGTCTAAAAGAGGGGGCGGTTGCTCCGTAGCATTTGACACAAAGCTGATCCAGAATTTTCACAAAATTCAGTCCTGTTGGGGAGCCATCTGAAGAGGTAAGAAATATACCATTAACCAGAGATTAGTTGTTAGGATGTATAATCATGACTGGATGAATGAATATTACAAGATATATACCATGACCTGGATGGAATGCAATGACAGATTATACCATGACCTGGATGAATGAATATTACAGATATACCATGACCTGGATGGATGAATATTACAGATATACCATGACATGAATGAATGAATATTCCAGATATACCATGACCTGGATGGATGAATATTACAGATATACCATGACCTGGATGGATGAATATTACAGATATATCATGACCTGGTATGAATGATATAAAGATATACATGGACCTGGATGAATGAATATTACAGATATACCATGACCTGGATGAATGAATATTACAGATATACCATGACCTAGATGAATGTATATTACAGATATACAGTGACATGGATGAATGAATATTACAGATATACCATGACCTGGATGAATGAATATTACAGATATACCATGACCTAGATGAATGTATATTACAGATATACAGTGACATGGATGAATGATATACAGATATACCATGACCTAGATGAATGTATATTACAGTATACAGTGAAATGATGGATGATTATTACAGATATCACATGACCTAGAGTGAATGAATATGCAGATATACCATGACCTGAATGAATGAATATGCAGATATACCATTACTGGAGAATGAATATTACAGATATACCATGACATGGATGAATGAATATTACAGATATACCATGACCTGGATGAGTGAATATTACAGATATACCGTGACCTGGATGAGTGGATATTACAGATATACCGTGACCTGGATGGATGAAATTACAGATATACCATGACCTGGATGAATGAATATTACAGATATACTGTGACCTAGATGAATGTATATTACAGATATACAGTGACAGATGAATGAATATTACAGATATACCATGACCTAGATGAATGTATATTACAGATATACAGTGACATGGATGAATGATTATTACAGATATACCATGACCTAGATGAATGAATATTGCAGATATACCATGACCTGGATTAATGAATATTGCAGATATACCATGACCTGGATGAATGAATATTACAGATATACCATGACCTGGATGAATGAATATTACAGATATAAATGACCTGGATGATGAATATACGATATACCGTGACCTGGATGAGTGATATTACAGATATACCGTGACCTGGATGGTGATATACAGATATACCATGACCTGGATGAATGAATATTACAGATATACTGTGACCTGGATGAATGAATATTACAGATATACCATGACCTGGTATGAATATTACAGATATACCATGACCTGGATGAATAATATTACAGATATCAGACTGATGATGAATACAGATATACCTGACCTGGATGAATGAATAGTACAGATATACCGTGACCTGGATGAATGAATTACTGATATACCATGACCTGGATGAATGAATATTACAGATATACCATTACCTGGATGAATGAAATTACAGATATACCTGACCTGGATGAATGAATATTAAGATAGACCATGGACCTGCATGATGAATATTACAGATATACCATGACCTGGATGGATGAATATTACAGATATACCATGACCTGGATGAATGAATTTACAGATATACCATTACCTGTATGAATGATATTACAAGATACGTGACCTGATGAATGAATATTACAGATAGACCATGACCTGGATGGATGATATTACAGATATACCATGACCTGGATGAATGAATATTACAGATATACCATGACCTGGATGAATGAATATTACAGATATACCATGACTGGATCGATGAATAACAGATATACCATGACGGATGAATGAATATTACAGATATACCATTACAGTATGAATGAATATTACAGATATACCATGACCTGGATGGATGAATATTACAGTATACCAAGACCTGGATGGAATGAATATTACAGATATACCGATGACCTGGATGAAGTGAATATTACAGATATACCATGACCTGGTGAATGATATTACAGATATACGTGACCTGATGATGAATGTATATTACGATATACCATGACCTGGATCGATGAATATTACAGATATACCATGACCTGGATTGAATGAATATTACAGATAACCATTACCTGTATGAATGAATATTACAGATATTACCGTGACCTGGATGAATGAATATTACAGATATACCGTGACCTGTATGATGAAATTACAGAATATACCTGACCTGGATGAATGAATATTACAGATATACCGTGACCGAATGAATGAATATTACAGATATACCGTGACCTGGATGGAATGATATTAAGATATACCATGACTGATGAGAATATTACAGATATACCATGACCTGATGAATGAATATTACAGAATACCATGACCTGGTGAATGAATATTACAGATATACCATGACCTGGATGAATGTATATTACAGATATTACATGACCTGGATGGATGAATATTACAGAATACATGACATGGATGATGATATTACAGATTCCAACCTGATGAATAATATTGACAGATATACATGACCTGATGAATGAATATTACAGATATACCAGACCTGGATGAATGAAATTACAGATATACCATGACCTGGATGAATGAATATACAGTATACCATGGACCTGGATGAATGAATATTACAGATATACCATGACCTGGATGATGAATTGCAGATATACCATGACCGGATGAATGAATTACAGATATACCATGACCTTGGATGGATGAAATTACAGATATACCATGACATGAATGAATGAATATTCAGATATACCATGACCTGGATGGATGAATATTACAGATATACCATGACCTGGATGGATGAATTACAGACTATACCATGACCTGGATGGATGAATATTACAGATATACCATGACATGATGAATGAATATTCCAGATATACCATGACCTGGATGAGATGAATATTACAGATATACCATGACCGGATGGATGAAATTTACAGATATATCATGACCTGGATGAATGAATATTACAGATATACCAGACTGGATGAATGCATATTGCAGAATATACCATGACCTGGATGAATGAATATTAACAGATATACCATGACCTGGATGATGAATATTACAGATATACAATGACATGAATGAATGAATATCCAGATATACCATGACCTGGATGGATGAATATTACAGATATACCATGACCTGGATGATGATATTACAGATAATCATGACCTGGATGAATGAATATTACAGATATACCATGACCTGGATGAATGAATATTACAGATATACCATGACCTGGATGAATGAATATTACAGATATACCATGACCTGGATGAATGTATATTACAGATATACAGTGACATGGATGAATGAATATTACAGATATACCATGACCTAGAGAATGTATATTACAGATATACAGTGACATGGATGAATGATATTACAGATATACCATGACCTAGATGAATGAATATTGCAGATATACCATGACCTGAATGAATGAATATTGCAGATATACCATTACCTGGATGAATGAATATATACAGATATACCATGACATGGATGAATGAATATTACAGATATACCATGACCTGGATGAGTGAATATTACAGATATACCGTGACCTGGATGAGTGGATATTACAGATATACCGTGACCTGGATGGATGAAAATTACAGATATACCATGACCTGGATGAATGAATATTACAGATATACTGTGACCTAGATGAATGTATATTACAGATATACAGTGACATGGATGAATGAATATTACAGATATACCATGACCTAGATGAATGTATATTACAGATATACAGTGACATGGATGAATGATTATTACAGATATACCATGACCTGATGATGAATATTGCAGATATACCATGACCTGGATTAATGAATATTGCAGATATACCATGACCTGGATGAATGAATATTACAGATATACCATGACCTGGATGAATGAATATTACAGATATACCATGACCTGGATGAGTGAATATTACAGATATACCGTGACCTGGATGAGTGGATATTACAGATATACCGTGACCTGGATGGATGAATATTACAGATATACCATGACCTGGATGAATGAATATTACAGATATACTGTGACCTGGATGAATGAATATTACAGATATACCATGACCTGGATGTATGAATATTACAGATATACCATGACCTGGATGAATAAATATTACAGATATACCATGACCTGGATGAATGAATATTACAGATATACCGTGACCTGGATGAATGAATATTACAGATATACCGTGACTGGATGAATGAATATTACCAAGATATACCATGACCTGGATGAATGAATATTACAGATATACCATTACCTGGATGAATGAATATTACAGATATACCGTGACCTGAAAGAATGAATATTACAGATAGACCATGACCTGCATGGATGAATATTACAGATATACCATGACCTGGATGGATGAATATTACAGATATACCATGACCTGGATGAATGAATATTACAGATATACCATGACCTGTATGAATGAATATTACAGATATACCAGTGACCTGGATGAATGAATATTACAGATAGACCATGACCTGGATGGATGAATATTACAGATATACCATGACCTGGATGAATGATATTACAAGTATACCATGACCGGATGATGAATATTAAGATATAATGACCTGGATGGATGAATATACAGATATACCATGACCTGGATGATGAATATTACAGATATACCATGACATGAATGAATGAATATTCCAGATATACCTGACCTGGATGGATGAATATTACAGATAACCATGACCTGGATGGATGAATATTACAGATATATCATGACCTGGATGATGAATTTACAGATATACCATGACTGGATGAATGCTATTGCAGTATACCATGACCTGGGAATGAATATTACAGATATACCATGACCTGATGGATGAATATTAAGATATACCATGACCTGGATGAATGCATATTGCAGATATACCATGACCTGGATGTGAATGAATATTACAGATATACCATGACCTGGATGGATGAATATTACAGATATACCATGACATGAATGAATGAATATTCCAGATATACCATGACCTGGATGATGAATATTACAGATATACCATGACCTGGATGGATGAATATTACAGATTATCATAACCTGGATGAATGAATATTAAGATATACCATGACCTGGATGAATGAATATTACAGATATACCATGACCTGGATGAATGAATATTACAGATATACCATGACCTAGGAATGAATGAATGTATATACAGATATCAGTGACATGGATGAATGATATATACAGATATACCAGACCTAGATGAATGTATATTACAGATATACAGTGACATGAGAATGATTATTACAGATATACATGACCTGAGAATGATATTCAGATATACCATGACCTGAATGAATGAATATTGCAGATATACCATACCTGGATGAATGAATATTACAGATATACCATGACATGATGAATGAATATTACAGATATACCATGACTGGATGAGTGAATATTACAGATATACTGACCTGAGAGTGGATATTACAGAATACCGTGACACTGGATGGATGAAATTACAGATATACCATGACCTGGATGAATGAATATTACAGATATACTGTGACCTAGATGAATGTATATTACAGATATACAGTGACTGGATGATGAATATTACAATATACCATGACCTAGATGAATGTATATTACAGATATACAGTGACATGGATGAATGATTATACAGATATACCATGACCTAGATGAATGAATATGCAGATATACCATGACCTGGATAATGAATATTCGCAGATATACCATGACCTGGATGAATGAATTACAGATATACCATGACCTGGATGAATGAATATTACAGATATACCATGACCTGGATGAGTGAATATTACAGATTATACCGTGACCTGGATGAGTGGATATTACAGATATACCGTGACCTGGATGGATGAATATTACAGATATACATGACCTGGATGAATGAATATTACAGATATACTGTGACTGGATGAATGAAATTACAGATATACCATGACCTGGATGTATGAATATACAGATATACCATGACCGGATGAAAATATTACAGATATACTGACCTGGATGAATGAATATTACAGATATACCGTGACCTGGATGATATGAATATTAAGATATACCGTGACCTGGATGAATGAATATTACAGATATACCAAGACCTGGATGAATGAATATTACAGATATACCATTACCTGGATGAATAATAATTACAGAATACCGTGACCTGGATGAAGAATATACAGATATACCAAGACCTGGATGGATGAATATTACAGATATACCATGACCTGGATGGATGAAATTACAGATATACCATGACCTGGATGAATGAATATTACACATATACCATTACCTGTATGAATGAATATTACAGATATACCGTGACCTGGATGAATGAATATTACAGATAGACCATGACCTGGATGGATGAATATTACAGATATACCATGACCTGGATGAATGAATATTACAGATATACCATGACCTGGATGAATGAATATTACAGATATACCATGATCGGTATGATGAATATTACAGATATACCATGAAACTGGATGAATGAATATTACAGATATACCATTCCTGTATGAATGAATATTACAGATATACCATGACCTGGATGGATGAATATTACAGATATACCATGACCTGGATGATTGAATATTACAGATATACCAGTGACCTGGATGAATGAATATTACAGATATACATACCTGTATGAATGAATATACAGATATACCATGACCTGGATGGATGATAATATACAGATTTACCGTGACCTGGATAAATGAATATTACAGATATACCATGACCTGTAGTGATGAATATTACAGATATACCGTGACCTGGATGATGTATATTACAGATATACCATGACCTGGATCGATGAAGATACAATAGATATACCATGACCTGGATGATGAATATTACAGATATACCATTACCTGTATGAATGAATATACAGATATACCTGACCTGGATGAATGAAATATTACAGATATACCGTGACCTGGATGAATGATATTACAGATATACCGTGACCTGTATGAATGAATATTTACAGATACCGTGACCTGGATGAATGAATATTACAGATATACCGTGACCGAATGAATGAATATTACAGATATACACGTGACCTGGATGGATGAATATTACAGATAACCATGACCTGGATGATGATATTACAGATATACCATGACCTGGATGAATGAATATTACAGATATACCATGACCGTATGAATGAATATTACAGATATACCGTGAACTGGATGAATGTATATTACAGATATACCATGACCGGACGATGAATATACAGATATACCATGACCTGGATGAATGAAATTACAGATATACCATTACCTGATGAATGAAATATACAAGATATAACCGTGACCTGTGATGAATGAATATTACAGATATACCGTGACCTGTATGAATGAATATTACAGATATACCGTGACCTGGATGAATGAATATTACAGATATACCGTGACCTGAATGAATGAATATTACGATATCCGTGACCTGGATGGATGAATATTACAGATTACCATGACCTGGATGGATGAATATTAGATATACCATGACCGGATGAAATATTACAGATATACCATGACCTGGATGAATGAATATTACAGATATACCATGACCTGGATGAATGAATATTACAGATATTACCATGACCTGGATGGATGAATATTACAGATATACCATGACCTGGATGATGAATATTACAGATATACCATGACCTGGATGAATGAATATTACAGATATACCGTGACTGATGGATGAATATTACGTATACCTGACAGGATGATGATATTAGATATACCGTGACCTGGATGGATGAAATATTACAGATATACCGTGACCTGGAGGAAGAATATTACAGATATAATGACCGGATGGAAGAATATTACAGATTACCATGACCTGGATGAATGAATATACAGATATACCATGACCTGGATGGATGAAATTACAGATATACCATGACCTGGATGGAATGAATATTACAGATATACCATGACTGGATGATGAATATTACAGATATACCATGACCTGGATGGATGAATATTACAGATATACCATGACCTGGATGAAATATGAATATACAGATATACCATGACCTGGAGGATGAATATTACAGGATACCGTGACCGGATGAATGAAATTACAGATATACCGTGACCTGGATGGATGATTACAGTATACTGCGGATGAATGAATATTACCGATATACCGTGACCTGGATGGATGAATATTACATTACCGTGACCTGGATGGATGAATATTACAGATATACCATGACCTGGATGAATGAATATTACAGATATACAGTTCAGAAACACTCTAGCACACCGCTGTTGGCTTGCTGCCAGACAATAGATAGGTGCTATCCCTCAGCTCTCTACTCCACGAGCTTTAAGTAATACCAGAACAAAGATCCAAACGAGGGAGCACACTATAAGTGTAGAATCAATACTTTATTGTGAACAACACACGAATATTACAGATATACCATGACCTGGATGGATGAATATTACAGATATACCGTGACCTGGATGAATGAATATTACAGATATACCGCAACCTGGATGAATGAATATTACAGATATACCATGACCTGGATGAATGAATATTACAGATATCACATAACCTGGATGGATGATATTACAGATATACCATGACCTGGATGAATGAATATTAAGATATACCATGACCTGGAGGTGAATAATTACAGAATTACCATGACCTAGATGAATGAATATTACAGATATACCATGACCTGGATGGATGAATATTACAGAATACCATGACCTGGATGGATGAATATTACAGATATACCATGACCTGGATGGATGAATATTACAGATATACCATGACCTGGATGAATGAAATTACAGATATACCATGACTGGAGGAGTGATGAATATTAAGGTATACCGTGACAGGATGAATGAATATTACAGATATACCGTGACCTGGATGGATGAATATTACAGATATACCGTGACCTGGATGAATGAATATTACAGATATACCGTGACCTGGATGGATGAAATTACAGATATTCCATGACCTGGATGAATGAATATACAGATATACCGCCTGGAGACCTGACGGATGGATGAATATTACAGATATACCATGACCTGGATGAATGAATATTACAGATATACGTGAATGGATGAAGAATATTACAGATATACCATGACCTGGATGGATGAATATACAGATATTCCATGACCTGGATGAATGGATATAACAGATATACATGACCTGGATGAATGAATATTACAGATATACCATGACCTGGATGGATGAATATTACAGATATACGTGACCCGGATGAATGAATATTACAGATATACCATACCGATGAAATAATACAGATATACATGACGGATGAATGAATATACAATATCCATGACCTGGATGAATGAATATTACAGATATACCATGACCTGGATGGATGAATATTACAGATATACCATGACCTGGATGAATGAATATTACAGATATACCATGACCTGGATGGATGAATATTGCAGATATACAATGTTAAGGTGGTTTTATTTTTCATTTATAGTTAAATTGGGTTATACAATAATTCATATATATTAGAAATAAGTCTATGAATATTAGAGTTACAATTGCAACGGTAAGCTAATAATTAATAGCAAGCAGGTCATTCTGACTTCTAAATTACAGCTACGTGACATGTAAGCTGTATAAGGATAAGAGCACTGTCAGAATGATAACTGTCATAAAGGGTGGTTGAATAATAAGATAATAATTGCACAAATAAGGGTTGGAAAGTCCACTAAAGTCCAAGTTGATGAATAAGGGGAACAAGGTTTTAACTCTCAGTGATCTGGAGCTGAATTCTAATCATTGATTGGGTAAATGTAATCATATGACTAAATATGTAACTAATTAATAATGACATATGCTAGTAATTACAAACGGTATAAATAATCTTACAATGTGACAATAAAGCAGAGCAGTTTCTACTCAACTGGTTGGTGTGTGGTAGTCTGTTCTCTCACGTACCTCTTACCTGATCTTTCC